>JAOWBW010001452.1:0-148973 GCA_026119855.1 Campanula takesimana
GCAGCCTTGACTGCTCTTCTTCTTCTTTTGCTCTTCCAAGAAAGCCTTGCAATTACGTTTCCAATGACCAATTTCTTGACAATGGAAACAGAGGCATCCTTTGTGAATCGGGTTTTGCCTCAGAAGCCTTGGCAACCTTTGCCTTGCTTATTTGGGTTTGACAACTTTGCCTTACCCTTGCCTTTGGCACAAGGCTTCTTGCCCATCATGAACCAGGAGCACGGGAGAAACTTTCTCCACAATTTTCATCTCTGCAGTTTTGAGCACCCATGCAACTCAGAGGGTTCTTATCCTTCCATGCATGTTATAATTCATTACGAAATGATTATAACTTTTAGGCAATGAATTAGAATGAGATCCGTGGCTAGCTCCAATGGGATTGGATAGCCAAGTTCTCAAGGTGCTCTACATAACCTTTCATTTTAAGAAAGTGAGGAATCACTTGTGCCCTTCATTCATTTTGCTAGTAGTGAATGCAACAATGGTCTTGTACCTCTCTTGCCTAGCTTGCTCTTGAAACATGGTTCTCAACTCCACGCCTATCTCATAGGCTTCCAAATGTTCCAAACTTTGTTGGAGTTTTGAACACATAGCAGCAAGCATGAGACAACTTACATCTCTAGAATCATTACGATGTTTCTTGTAATTGTCTCTTTCTACCCTAGGGGTAGTAGGCGGTGGTTCAGCAGGGAGAGGCCCATCGAGAATGTACAACTTATCTTCTTGCCTAAGAACGATTCTTATGCTTCGGATCCAATCCATAAAGTTAGTTTACCATTCTCTTCGAGCTTATCCTTCTCAAGGATCGATCGCAACGACATTGATTGAGTGTTATTAGTCATTATCTACAAATATGCAAAAATTTCCAAAATTTAATAAGTACCGATTTTCATTAAAGAGATAAATAATGTATTTTAAACAAAATACTCCCACTAAATATAACCTTCTTATACATCCAATGTATAATATAATTTAATTGGGTTGAGATCCCACTTTAATCTAATTTTGAGTACGCTTTGGCGCACCGCTCAAAATTAAATCAATTAGGTAGACAACTCTTGTCAATCATATCTCATATGACTCTCAGTTCTTTTCATGAGATTCTTTAGAAATCCAATTCAAAAAGCATGTTAAATCTCATCTTTGCCTTAAGCCCAAAACTGTTTTGACGCTTAATTAAGTCCAACCATTTTAAACGCATAGGAAAATCTTATTCACTCATCTTGCTCAAACATGAATAAAATAAATGCACCTCGCTTTGGCGAGCCCACATAAAATTACTCATGTATAAACAGTGTTTTAATCATGGCTTGGCAAAAAAAACTTAAAACTTTATTTGAAGGTTTATCGCATGTAGCATATAACACATTTATGAGCACATAATATAAACATGTTATACATCAAGTTTAGCCACTAAATTAATCTCCATTAATTTAAGCATGGTATTTATGTGTCATTAGTTTCTCTATAATTATGAGGATGAGACTATTTCAACTTTGGTTATTATCTCCAAATCAAGACAACAAGAAGTGCGGTCGAACTAAGCCATTAGGCAACCACATCCCGCACTAATTCAAGAACCAAGAAAGTAGTCCATGTGGCCGAAACTAAGAATAGATGGTCTCGATGAACGTAGGCCAATTGCATTCACATTCCACATGGATCTCCAATCATCGAATCAAGAACTTTGTTTCTCAATTTTAGCAATTATGAACTCTTCATAATTCTAACTTCGTTTTATCTTTGAAACTTTGATTGCGATCAATTTTGGGAAACACAATCTCGATGAACGCAGATTAGCCATCCAAAACTTGAACCAATCTAGGAATCACAAGACTAAAACAAATAGGAAAATCAAACCCCAAATCCACACACAAACCAACTACCCAAAACCATTCCAGATCAGCAAGTCTGGATTGGTTCTGTTACTGGTTTTGTTGAATTTTCGAAAAATTCCAGATTCTGGTTTTCAACCAAAATCAGACCTTCTGATCACCTTGTGCGGCCGCAAAAACCCTTGTGCGTCGCCCAAAACTGTGCGGCCGCCCAAGGCGTTTTGTGCGGTCGCCCAGTGCCATCAGAATGTGCAGAATTTTTTAAGTTCGAAAATTTTGTCTCAAAATTGTTTTTCCTTGATTATTAAAACTTTGATCCAATCAAAAATTAATAATCAACAATTCTAAATCCACCATAATTTATTTATTGCGATTGAATCGTGCGATTAAAGTTGCAAAAACAATAAACCACATAAAATCACATAACACATAAAATCACATATTCCAATATTCATATCATGCAAGGCACATAAACAATTTATATACACACAACATGATCCAAGTATTGAATTAATCAACATGAACGGGGCTCTGATACACTGTTGGGTTTCCAAGTAACATGCGCAGCGGAATTTAGCATTTAAAATTTTGAAGAAACCAAAGCCATAGATCCGTTCGTATGATTAATCAAATACGAACAAGATGAATATAGGAATAACTAACCCTTGATGGCTATCAAATTTTCTCTTGGTCTTTGGTGGAGATTTGAAGACTTGATCACGATCACAAAGCTTGAACACGAACTTTGAAGATGATGATTTTCACCCTCTAGCGGTATCCACACTTCGAACGAATATCAAAGAGCTTCTTTGATCTTGGTTGCTAGACCAAATTGTGAAACACTTTTTCACAATCAAAAGAACTATATGGAATTTATTTTGTGTATTATTTTGTTCCTCAACCAAGAATGTCTTGGAACAAAATAAACCCTCTCTCAAACTCTTTGAGACTCACAAAATCATTAGCCTAGAGTGCTGGCCGAATTTGGTCTTTTATACACAAGTATGACCTATTCCAAATAGGAAACTTGTGTCAAAATCCGTCCAAAATTCGTTTCCTAATCAAATTAGGAATCTGCCACCCGACAGTACTGTGCGGCCGCCCCAAAAAACCTCTGTGCGGTCGCACAACATTCTGAAACAAAACTGGTACAAAACTGAGATAAGTGTGTGGCCGCCCAGTCCATACTGTGCGGTCGCCCACTTCTCAGAAAGTCCAGAATTTCCAAAATTCCAATGTAGTCCTTTTAAAGATTCGTTCTATTGTGTGTGACCCTCTAGGATTATACTAAGTTGGCAATGGGTTCAAACATGAAACCATAAGATATGATTAGGTTCTAGCAAACCGTCATACCTACCCAAATAGTATAACTAGATACAAGTTCGCATTCCTCTTATAATATGTCACAATCCCTTTTTCCACGATGTCATTGAACACAAGTCATGGTCAAACAGTCAACTTGTTTTGTTCAATACTTTCTCGATTCCGAATGTGTTGATAATCCAAATGACATTGATCCAATCAATTCATTTGAGTCCGGACGAACATTTCATCAACATCATTCCTACGAGAGGCCCAAGCTTGACATCTCTCCGAGGAGGAACAAATCCATTTAGCTTATTATTCTTCCCTACGTGAATCCGATTATGCCAATCATACCTTTTATAACTTCCCGGTTAAAGGTAGCGTTTGAATATGTCAAACATAATGTTCATCAAGTGGAAGACTATAATAACTTCATGTCTAAGGATTCAAATGACATAACTAATATGAGATATATGTTTGACATGGACCATGACATAAATCTCATACAGCGGGTCATGTCCAGTACCTTGTTCCAAACAAGTACCCATAAATCTAACATGATCATCCCATGATCATTTAGCCTTTATACTAGTGCTTAACAAGTACTAGGGACGGAGATTATTATAAGTAAACATGAACAACAATAATAATCAAAACATCTCTTTATTGATATGAAATAAATGATAACAATTACAATGTTTATTAAACGTGCCTAGGGCACCACTACTAACAATCTCCCATTTGCCCTAGGCCCAATCTCCCATGTATCTAATACCCATGGACCTAACATGACCATCATGTTTAGCTTGTGGAAGTCCCTTTGTTAGCGGGTCCGCAACATTGTCATCAGTAGGTACTCTGCATATATTTACGTCTCCCCTATCAACGATCTCTCGAATGATATGAAAACGCCTAAGTATGTGTTGGATTTCTGATGTGCTCTTGGTTCCTTTGCTTGAGCAATAGCACCATTATTATCGCAATAAAGGTCTATTGGATTAACAATACTAGGAACCACTTCAAGTTCAGTTATGAACTTCTTAATCCAAACAGCTTCCTTTGCAGCATCCGATGCAGCAATATACTCAGCTTCTATTGTAGAATCAGCGGTTGTACTTTGCTTGGAACTCTTCCAGCTTACAGCTCCACCATTTAACATAAACACAAAACCGATTGCGATCGGCTATCATCTTTGTCGGTTGGAAGCTTGCATCCGTGTAAGCATTTACAACTAGATCATCTTCCATTCCTCCATAGACCAAAAACGAGTCTTTAGTCCTTCTCAAGTACTTAAGAATCGCTTTTACGGCTATCCAGTGATTTTCGCCAGGGTCGGATTGGTATCTACTTGTCATGCTCAAAGCATAAGATACATCCGGCCTAGTACAAATCATGGCATACATGATGGACCCAATTGCCGAAGCATATGGAACATCATTCATTTTCTCACGCTCATCTTTTGTCTTAGGACATTGAGTCTTGCTTAGAGAAACTCCATGCAACACGGGCAAGGTCCCTCTTTAGAATTTTCCATACGGAATCTTCTAATGACCTTGTCAATGTATGTACTTTGGCTTAAACCAAGTAGCCTCCTTGATCTATCTCTATAGATCTTAATGCCAAGAATATATGCGGCTTCACCCATATCTTTCATTGCGAAGCACTTTCCTAACCAAGTCTTCACAGACTGAAGTGTAGGAATGTCGTTTCCAATGAGCAATATGTCATCCACGTATAAAACAAGGAAAAGCACTATGCTCCCACTAATCTTCTTGTATACACAAGGCTCATCTTCGTTCTTGATGAAACCAAACTCTTTGACCGATTCATCAAAACGGAGATTCCAACTCCTAGAAGCTTGCTTCAATCCATAGATGGATCTCTGCAATTTGCATACCTTAGAATCTTGTTCAAAACCTTCTGGTTGTGTCATATACACATCCTCTTGGAGTTTTCCATTCAGGAAAGCGGTTTTGACGTCCATCTGCCATATTTCATAGTCATGATATGCGGCAATGGCAAGCAAAATTCTTATAGACTTGATCATTGCTACGGGTGAAAAGGTCTCATCATAGTCAATACCATGAACTTGCCTATAACCCTTTGCTACAAGCCTAGCTTTGTAAGTATGCACCTTCCCATCCATGTCAGTCTTCTTCTTGAAGACCCATTTGCATCCTATGGTTTTTACACCTTCGGGCGCATCAATCAAATTCAAAACTTGATTGTCTTGCATGGATTGCAATTCGGATTCCATGGCTCCAAGCCATTTGTCCGAATCAGGAGAAAACATCGCCTCTTGGTAGGTTGACGGTTCATCATTCTCAATGATTTCTACCTCATTACTATCCGTTACGAGAAATCCATATCTCTCGGGCTCGGATCGTAACCTACTAGATCTGCGAGTTGCTTGTGTATTTTGAACAGGTTCCACAACTCCTTGTGGTTCTTGTTCTTGTTCCACTATTGGTTCAATGTTATTTTCTGGGTCTCGAATTTCTTCAAGATTTATTTTACTCCCACTGATTTCTTTGGAGAGAAACTCTTTCTCTAGAAAGACACCAGTTCGGGCAACAAACACTTTGTTGTCCCTCGGTTGTAAAAGTAATATCCTTTAGTTTCCTTAGGGTATCCCACGAAAATACATTTATCAGATTTGTGTGCAAGTTTGTCTGAGATAAGTCTTTGACAAAAACTTCACAACCCCAAATCTTCATGAAAGATAGACAAGGCTTCTTTCCGCTCCACATCTCATATGGAGTCTTTTGAACCGATTTAGTTGGAACACGATTTAGTGTGAAAGCAGCGGTTTCTAGAGCGTAACCCCAAAAGGATATTGGAAGATCAACTTGACTCATCATTGATCGAACCATGTCTAACAAAGTCCGATTCCTCCTCTCGGACACACCATTCCATTGTGGTGTTCCGGGCGGAGTCAATTGTGAAACTATTCCACAATTCTTTAGATGATCATCAAATTCTTGACTTAAGTATTCACCACATCGATCTGATCGAAGTGCCTTTATACTTTTGCCAAGTTGTTTTTCTACTTCATTTTGAAATATTCTAAATATCTCAAATGCTTCACTTTTATGTTTCATTAGGTAAACATACCCAAATCTACTATAATCATCAGTGAAGGTTATGAAGTATTGAAATCCTCCCCTAGCATTGCTACTTAATGGTCCGCATACATCGGAATGTATCAGCCCCAATAAGTCGCTTGCCCTTTTCACCCAACTTGGTAAAAGGTGTCTTAGTCATTTTTCCAAGAAGACACGACTCACAAGTATCATATGACTCTAAGTCACATGAACCCAAAAGTCCGTCCCCATGGAGTTTTGAGATACGCTTCTCATTGATATGACCAAGACGGCAATGCCACAAATAAGTATGATTTACATCATTAGGTTTAGATTTCTTATTTACATGATAGACATTATTTTCATTCTTGACATCCAAGATATAAAGGCCATTAAATGAATTAGCAATACCATAAAGCACATCATTTAAATAAATAGAAAATTTCTTATTCTCAATAAGAAACTTAAAACCTTCATTATCCAAACAAGAAATTGAAATAATATTTCTGCTTAAATCCGGAACATAATAACAATTGTTCAAGACAAGAATTAATCCGGAAGGTAAAGTGACTTCATAAAGTCCCTACGGCTAATGCAGCAACTCTTGCTCCATTCCCCACGCGTAGATCTACTTCACCTTCTTTAAGCAGTCTCCTATTCTTTAGTCCCTGCACATTTAGACAAATGTGAGAACCACATCCGGTATCCAATACCCAAGAATCAGTGGTAGAAAGGAGAATATCTATCATATAGATACCTGAAGTCGACGCAGCCTTGCTGCTCTTCTTCTTCTTTTGCTCTTCCAAGAAAGCCTTGCAATTACGTTTCCAATGACCAATTTCTTGACAATGGAAACAGATTGCATCCTTTTGTGAATCGGGTTTTGCCTCAGAAGCCTTGGCAACCTTTGCCTTGCTTATCTTGGGTTTGACAACTTTTGCCTTACCCTTTCTTTTGGCACCAGGCTTCTTCCCATCATGAACCAGGAGCACGGGAGAACCTTTCTCCACAATTTTCATCTCTGCAGTTTTGAGCACCCATGCAACTCAGAGAGGTTCTTATCCATTCCATGCATGTTATAATTCATTACGAACTGATTATAACTTTTAGGCAATGAATTAAGAATGAGATCCGTGGCTAGCTCCAATGGGATTGGATAGCCAAGTTTCTCAAGGTGCTCTACATAACCTTTCATTTTAAGAAAGTGAGGACTCACTTGTTGCCCTTCATTCATTTTGCTAGTAGTGAATGCAACAATGGTCTTGTACCTCTCTTGCCTAGCTTGCTCTTGAAACATGGTTCTCAACTCCACGCCTATCTCATAGGCTTCCAAATGTTCCAAACTTTGTTGGAGTTTTGAACACATAGCAGCAAGCATGAGACAACTTACATCTCTAGAATCATTACGATGTTTCTTGTAATTGTCTCTTTCTACCCTAGGGGTAGTAGGCGGTGGTTCAGCAGGGAGAGGCCCATCGAGAATGTACAACTTATCTTCTTGCCTAAGAACGATCTTATGCTTCGGATCCAATCCATAAAGTTAGTACCATTCTCTTCGAGCTTATCCTTCTCAAGGATCGATCGCAACGACATTGATTGAGTGTTATTAGTCATTATCTACAAATATGCAAAAATTTCCAAAATTTAATAAGTACCGATTTTCATTAAAGAGATAAATAATGTATTTTAAACAAAATACTCCCACTAAATTATATAACCTTCTTATACATCCAATGTATAATATAATTTAATTGGGTTGAGATCCCACTTTAATCTAATTTTGAGTACGCTTTGGCGCACCGCTCAAAATTAAATCAATTAGGTAGACAACTCTTGTCAATCATATCTCATATGACTCTCAGTTCTTTTCATGAGATTCTTTAAGAAATCCAATTTCAAAAAGCATGTTAAATCTCATCTTTGCCTTAAGCCCAAAACTGTTTTGACGCTTAATTAAGTCCAACCATTTTAAACGCATAGGAAACTCTTATTCACTCATCTTGCTCAAACATGAATAAAATAAATGCACCTCGCTTTGGCGAGCCCACATAAAAATTACTCATGTATAAACAAGTGTTTTAATCATGGCTTGGCAAAAAAAACTTAAAACTTTATTTGAAGGTTTATCGCATGTAGCATATAACACATTTATGAGCACATAATATAAACATGTTATACATCAAGTTTAGCCACTAAATTAATCTCCATTAATTTAAGCATGGTATTTATGTGTCATTAGTTTCTCTATAATTATGAGGATGAGACTATTTCAACTTTGGTTATTATCTCCAAATCAAGACAACAAGAAGTGCGGTCGAACTAAGCCATTAGGCAACCACAATCCCGCACTAATTCAAGAAACCAAGAAAGTAGTCCATGTGGCCGAAACTAAGCAATAGATGGTCTCGATGAACGTAGGCCAATTGCATTCACAATTCCACATGGATCTCCAATCATCGAATCAAGAACTTTGTTTCTCAATTTTAGCAATTATGAACTCTTCATAATTCTAACTTCGTTTTATCTTTGAAACTTTGATTGCGATCAATTTTGGGAAACACCAATCTCGATGAACGCAGATTAGCCATCCAAAACTTGAACCAATCTAGGAATCACAAGACTAAAACAAATAGGAAAATCAAACCCCAAAATCCACACACAAACCAACTACCCAAAACCCATTCCAGATCAGCAAGTCTGGATTGGTTCTGTTACTGGTTTTGTTGAATTTTTCGAAAAATTCCAGATTCTGGTTTTCAACCAAAATCAGACCTTCTGATCACCTTGTGCGGCCGCCCAAAAACCCTTGTGCGGTCGCCCAAAACTGTGCGGCCGCCCAAGGCGTTTTGTGCGGTCGCCCAGTGCCAATCAGAATGTGCAGAATTTTTTAAGTTCGAAAATTTTGTCTCAAATTGTTTTTCCTTTGATTATTAAAACTTTGATCCAATCAAAAATTAATAATCAACAATTCTAAATCCACCATAATTTATTTATTGCGATTGAATCGTGCGATTAAAGTTGCAAAACAATAAACCACATAAAATCACATAACACATAAACATCACATATTCCAATATTCATATCATGCAAGGCACATAAACAATTTATATACACATAACATGATCCAAGTATTGAATTAATCAACATGAACGGGGCTCTGATACCACTGTTGGGTTTCCAAGTAACATGCGCAGCGGAATTTAGCATTTAAAATTTTGAAGAAACCCAAAGCCATAGATCCGTTCGTATGATTAAATCAAATACGACAAGATGAATATAGGAATAACTAACCCTTGATGGCTATCAAATTTTCTCTTGGTCTTTGGTGGAGATTTGAAGACTTGATCACGATCACAAAGCTTGAACACGAACTTTGAAGATGATGATTTTCACCCTCTAGCGGTATCCACACTTCGAACGAATATCAAAGGAGCTTCTTTGATCTTGGTTGCTAGACCAAATTGTGAAACACTTTTTCACAATCAAAAGAACTATATGGAATTTATTTTGTGTATTATTTTGTTCCTCAACCAAGAATGTCTTGGAACAAAATAAACCCTCTCTCAAACTCTTTGAGACTCACAAAATCATTAGCCTAGAGTGCTGGCCGAATTTGGTCTTTTATACACAAGTATGACCTATTCCAAATAGGAAACTTGTGTCAAAATCCGTCCAAAATTCGTTTCCTAATCAAATTAGGAATCTGCCACCCGACAGTACTGTGCGGCCGCCCAAAAACCTCTGTGCGGTCGCACAACATTCTGAAACAAAACTGGTACAAAACTGAGATAAGTGTGCGGCCGCCCAGTCCATACTGTGCGGTCGCCCACTTCTCAGAAAGTCCAGAATTTCCAAAATTCCAATGTAGTCCTTTTAAAGATTCGTTCTATTGTGTGTGACCCTCTAGGATTATACTAAGTTGGCAATGGGTTCAAACATGAAACCATAAGATATGATTAGGTTCTAGCAAACCGTCATACCTACCCAAATAGTATAACTAGATACAAGTTCGCATTCCTCTTAGAATATGTCACAATCCCTTTGTCCACGATGTCATTGAACACAAGTCATGGTCAAACAGTCAACTTGTTTTGTTCAATACTTTCTCGATTCCGAATGTGTTGATAATCCAAATGACATTGATCCAATCAATTCATTTGAGTCCGGCCGAACATTTCATCAACATCATTCCTACGAGAGGCCCAAGCTTGACATCTCTCCGAGGAGGAACAAATCCATTTAGCTTATTATTCTTCCCTACGTGAATCCGATTATGCCAATCATACCCTTTATAACTTCCCGGTTAAAGGTAACGTTTGAATATGTCAAACATAATGTTCATCAAGTGGAAGACTATAATAACTTCATGTCTAAGGATTCAAATGACATAACTAATATAAGATATATGTTTGACATGGACCATGACATAAATCTCATACAGCGGGTCATGTCCAGTACCTTGTTCCAAACAAGTACCCATAAATCTAACATGATCATCCCATGATCATTTAGCCTTTATACTAGTGCTTAACAAGTACTAGGGACGGAGATTATTATAAGTAAACATGAACAACAATAATAATCAAAACATCTCTTTATTGATATGAAATAAATGATAACAATTACAACGTTTATTAAACGTGCCTAGGGCACCACTACTAACAATTAGTGTATTTCGTGTAATGTTCATACGACATAAATGAAACAAGTCGTGTATATTTATACGAGTTATGATATACCATCTCGTGTATAAGCACAAGAGATGGTCTCTGTACTGAAAAAAAAAACAGACACTGAAACAAACAAACTGAAACAAACAAACTGATGTATCCATACATCAAAACTATAATTTAAGTACTACATCAAGTGATCCAATTTTAATATACTATATCCGTCCCAAAAAACAGTCATACAAAAACCAAGTATGCATAATTCAAAAATCAATACACTATACACTATGGCCTATTTCCTGCAATTCGTGCTTCGTTCGCCGTAATTGAGAGTCGGTTGAATGTTTCTATCCGAGTTCTGTATGGCATGAACAGGTTACTTGCGCTTGGATCACGTCGATCCTCCCAATATAGTGCTAATGATGGTATCGGGTAATCACTATCGGACATGTGCAGCTGCAAAAGTAATTAAATAGTCAAATATAACAAATTTAAAAAAGATATTTAAATATAACGAATGTAAACAAGATAGTTAAATATAACGAATTGAAGTATCATACCAATATAAAATGGTTTCCCACATGTCCCAACACAAGTGTGTCTGTGGGTGGTCATGTTCCTTGTGGTACAGTCACTGGTAGACATGTGAAGCCAGCGGTTTGCGAGTACGAGACAAACACCACATTATACACCGTGGCAATGATGTGCCCTATCTCTGGGAGTGTCAACCAATAATATTCCGAACAAGGTGAGGTATAGTGAGCAATGCGACTATAGAGCTCGTCCATATCTCTCCAAGGCATAACTCTCTCATAAAGCGCGCGGCGATGAAGCAGCTCCTTGGCATAATCTGAGCGCACTCTTTGCCACATCTCCTCAGTTCCGTATATTTGCGCTGCTACTGCTCTATATCCACAATTTCCATCACCCATCACATCTGTGAAGCCATCAATAAATGGGACAATGATAGGTGTAATCAACATCCTATACCCAGAAGTATGTAGTTCATTGACTTGTCCATTTCCACGACCCCGTCCCCGTCCCCGACCTCGACCTCGACCTCTCCCACGACCTGAACCAGCTAGTGGTGGAATATATGTAGGAGTAGTAGGGCTAGATGGTGTAGTGTTTGAAGCTGATTCCGGATTGGGTGACTCCCGCGACCTCAAACCTGATTGGGTTGATGCAATAAATGAAGATCTAGACCTGCTGCTAGTGGAGGGTGGTGTAGTGGGGACTCCAAAATGTCTGTCGGTACGCTCCCAATCTGACAGTACTCTACAACTGGTGGTCCGGGGTTATTTGCCTTTGAAATATGATCCGGCTCATAAGCATCTCCGGTTTGTGGATGTAGCCCTTCATTTATCGTTTGGAATAACCTTCTCTTTACCGGTGCAGGTGCGTTCTGCAGTTCATTCAACACAGCTTCAAAATCAGGCCCAGTTGGACAGTATTCTGGTTCAATGTCCAACTTCTTCCAGAAAGCATGAATCGGGACAACTCTATCCGGCCCCCAGACTTTTGTATGCATGCAATATCGTGACTACATGGAAGTCCATGTGTTCGCCTCAAGTAACACCCACAAACTGAAGCATCCATGACATTACCCCCACAACGACTCCGCTCTTCTTTGATGATGTCCAAGGCTGCCTTTGACACTCACCCCAATATGTCGTGATACAGATGACATGTCTTCATATCATTTGGAATTCTGCTCTTTGATTGCTCCATAGTAGCTTTGATTGTTGTTATTTGGATTTCCATAATCTCATGAGCCTTTTTGAACAATGTGTCAAAAGTAGAAGAAGCACTCCCCAAGGCCTTCTTCAACCTGTTATGCTCACTCTCAGCCCTGTTCGTGTGTGGGTTCCGAAGTGTAGTAACTGATCTGTGTGCATGGACAAAATACTCGTAGAGTATGGACCAATCCATGTCTCCCGGAGGTAGGTCAATAAATCAGGATAAGAGCTGTAATGATCGCAAAACAATTGCCAACGGGTGTCCCACTCTGAGCGAGTAGCGGCTGATATTGCATAATTGAATCTCTTCATGAATGATAGTGCGAACTCGGGGCTACTAGTTTTACCCAACGCCCTCTTTCTAACATTGACTTCGATATGCCTTCAACACAAATGGTGTACGGTCTCGGGAAATACCATTTGGACAGCATTAATGAAAGCCAAGTCACGATCAGTTAAGAAAAATGTTGGCATGTGGGGAGTATGAAAAAGACTTTGCAAATTCTTGAGTGTCCACGTGTAATTCTCAGTCTTCTCATTTTGGAGGAACGCATATGCAATTGTGAAATTCTTCCCCGTTGAAGTAAATCCTATAATCTCAAGGAATGCCATTCTATAGCAGTTGGTGTTGTAAGTGCAGTCACCTTGTACTACATATGGAAAACAGTTAAGAATATCCGATGCTCGTGGGTGAGAGAAGAATATGTCACCGATCATGTCACTCTCATCGGCTTTCCTCATGAAGACGATATATTGCTTATCCTCGAGTAATTTTATGAATTGTTGAAGAGAGGATCTTCCTTGTCGTTCTTGTGACTTGCATTTTGTGAGGGCATTGTGGACGTGTTTCGGAGTACTCACGTTCTTCTCATCCTTCCTCTTTAACATTGTTAGAATGTTATTTGGACGCACCGAAGACTGACTTGCTCTACACACCTCCTCATATTCAGAACTTGTCAATTTACCCAACGGATGACCTTCGGGATACGTTGGAAAGTCATGATTATGAGAACCATTCTTCACAACGTAACCCCATAACCCATCACCCTTTTCTTTGGCCCGGATTTCAAAATTACACCCAATCTTCTTCGTACTAGTCAACCTCACATCCTTAGTTTTTTCGGACCTGTACTTGCCACCAAAATGGCATACAATCTTCGCGTAGCCTAGTATCTTGTCACTTGTCTTCCTCGAATCTCCTATAGAAAGGGTTATATTTTGACGGGCCGCGATATCCCGTACGTGTTTAACAAGCTCATCCCTATTTGAAAATAATAGGGATGTATCGAATTGATCACTGACATCCGGTCCCTACAAATTGTATTACCATCAATTAGAAAATTGCAAAATAAACAACAGGCTGAATGACATTTCGTGTAGCAATACACGACATATTAAGAACTATGTCGTGTACTTATATACGAGTTGGTTCTGCATATCTCGTGTACATATACACGACCTAGTAAATTACCACTCGTGTATTAGTACACGACATATCACGATTAGAATTTAAAAATCCAATCTTGAAAAACAATTCAGTTTCAATATTGGATTTTTATTGTGATTTTGATCATAACACCAAATATAACTTTAAGAACTTACTTCATTGCAGCTTGGAATTTGATTTTGATGTGGAGAATTTGGTGGCAAACCTTCTTCTTCAAAAATAAAATCCACAAGATCAAGATTAATGTGATCATAAAGACTTGGAGAATGTTGTGGAGAATCCATAATATGGTGTTAGATAATGATAATAATGTGTATAGATTGATGGGTGTTAAGAATGGTTGTTGTGAAAGTGTATATCAATGGTGCTGCATGGGTGTTAACCAACCGACGGTCTGTAATGCGTGTTAATGGCCGTTACAGGTAGGGTTTATGGGGTTTAAGTGTTCTGTTCTGGGTGTATCTCGTGTGATTAAACACGAGATAATATGGTACAAGTCGTATAAATTACATACGAAATGTTTTTTTTTCTGGTAATAATCTCGTATGAACAATACACGAGATATAATCTATCAAGTCGTGTAGTGTTCATACGAGATGTTCAAACATAGGTCGTGTATTCACACACGAAACAACTTATGAAAAAGAGAAATTTAATTATAAATAAATGTGGTAGGTTATATGATATTGTATGATGTTGGTTCATTCATATATGTAATCATTGTTTGTTTTCCACATTATTATAACAATAAACATATAATCTTGATTAACAAATATGATAATTTCAAATATATAATCTTGAGCGAGTGGCATTCCTCTAATGTACAACTTGTCATTAACCTCGTTTGGCAAATCATCGAAACAACTTAACTCGTTATATAACATGTTTAATTAACTCATTATATATAATCTTGATTAGAAATATAACACCATAATTCATTAATTTAACCTAGTATATGCACATCATAACACGTCTGTTAGTTGATATATCACTTTTAACTAATAAATGTGATAGGTTATTTATGATATTGTATGATGAATTATAACATGTTTAATTACCTCTTTAAATATAATCTTGATTAGAAATATAACACCACAATCATTTGTTTGGGGTTTATAAATAAAGTGGTATCACTTAAATGTGATAGGTTATATGATATTGTATGATCCAATATGACATTTATTACTTGTCATGTCTAAGTGTACAAATTTTGCTCAATTAACAACACAATTCAATAATTTATCATAGCATATGCGTATCATTAACATCGTGTTGCAAATCATCGAAGAACACCTTCATTTTGATATGTCGTATGGATATACACGAGATTATGATATCATATCGTGTGGTTTTGTACGACCTTAATGACATAGTAAATTTAAATTTCGTATAAGTTCATACGACTTAATATTTTACACAATTGGTCTATGTCGTGTAAAAGTACACGACATGAAGGCTTCCTGTCGTCCTTCGCACACGACACGCGAATGATAGTTTTGCCTTTATTGGTGCCTTGTATGTAATATGCATTGTATATAGAATTTACCTGTATTAGTTGAAATCATAATCACAAATTTATATAACCAAAATAAAAAGACAAAATGGCATGGTCGCCAATTCCAAAAAAGTGTTTCCCAATTTCATTCTGCCCATGCACGATTGGGTAAATGCCAAATAGAGAATTTGCTTTTTGAGATTTAGGTTTCAAATAATTCAGATTATCATTTCTAATTCTTCACAGATTAATTGGTCAAAATCGCAATTTTACCCTAGTGATTGTCCGACCTAATCATTTTTTTTTTTTTTTTGAGAAACCTAATCATGTGTTAGGGCATACATATTACAAATATTACTATTTTTTTTTTCAAATTATTTTAATTTCGATTTGATTATGAATGAGAGATGTAAAATTAACAAAGGGATTGAAAGATATACATGAATGAGTAAGAGGATTGTATGAAAGTAAAAAAAAAAAAGAAAAAAAGAAATGGGGTTTTCTGAGGAAAATTTGAAAGGGCTTGTGTTAGCTTTAATGTCAAGTGTGTTCATAGGGGGAAGCTTCATTATCAAGAAGAAAGGCCTCAAGCGAGCTGCTGCTGCTTCTGGAGTTAGAGCTGGTATTTATTTCTTCACCATATTTCTTTTAATTGTTTTTGCAATTTCAATAATCAAAATTTCAGATTATATATATATGTGTGTGTGTGTGTTTTCTCTTGATTTTATATTCTTTTTTAATGGGTTTTGTGTGTCTTTGATTTTGCTTTGTAGGAGTTGGAGGGTATTCTTATCTCCTGGAGCCCCTTTGGTGGTTTGGCATGATCATAAGTATGTTTTGGTTTTCCAAGTGATCCCTGTTTAGTTTGCTAGTATGTTATATTCTCTCCGTCTCAAAATGATCTTCACATTTGACTATTCAAACTTTTTAAGGATATGAACACTTACTTCACTAGCCATCAGGGGCGGACCTAGGTAGGAGCTTTCGGGGGCCGCGGCCCTTGTTTGAAAAATAAAATAAAATTTACAAGTGCAATTTTTTGTAAAGGTTAGGGGTGTTAGTGCAATTTAATAAGTTTTTGCCCCCTTAGATGTAGGATAAAAAATACTCTCTCCGTCCCAAAATACATTGCACTAATTTCCTTTTTGGGTGTCCCATTAGTAAGTCTCCTTTCCTAAAATATTCAAATTTTTATAATTTTTCTATTCTCCCTACCCCACTTGTCAGACTCACAAACTTAATTTTGGACCCCACTTGTAAATTACACTCAACTTATCCTACTCACAACCTCTTTCCCACTCAAAATACTTTTGAATTTAAATACTCCTTCCTTAATTCCTGTGCATCTTCAAAATCGTGCAAGGTGTTTTAGGACGGAGGGAGTACACTAACATTTTTTCCCCCCTTATGCAATTTTTGCCCCAGTTTACGAAAAATCCTAGGTCCGCCACTGCTAGCCATGTTGTGTTTATGTACACTTAAGCCTAAATTGTAGAAATAAGAATAACTTTTTGGGGAAAAAAAAATGACAAATGAAAAGATCATTGTAACTCGAAAAAAGCTGTTTGATACTCTATCCATCCAAAAAAGACTCCCGTTGTACATTACATGTTCTTTATGAATGCCGTTGTAAAAATTATTTTTTCTTTAAAAATACAACTCTGTTTTTGGAGACGGATGACAACGGTAATTGCCACTTTCTTATTTATTATTGTACTTAATTATACGTCTTCGGCTTCTTTATTTTTGGGATGGAGAGAGTATATGCATTTTGACATGCCATGTTGGGTGCATCCAAAGATGGGAGTTTCAATATTAGGCCAACAATTAGTTATTAAACCAAATATAAGGTGAACTTTAAGATAGCTCACTTGATGTGAAAAAGAGAGAAAAGATGAATAATGAGTAGTTGTTCTATGATTTATAGCGTGATAACTCATGTTCTCGTATTATATCTCAAATAGTGATCATCGGAGAGGTTGCAAACTTTGTTGCTTATGCTTTTGCCCCAGCAGTTCTTGTTACTCCCCTTGGCGCATTAAGTATAATTGTTAGGTAACTACTACTTTCCTTTTCCCATTCTTATTTACTTCTCTGCTATCACTTCTGCCTTCAACAAGTGATCCACATACACACATACATATACACACACACACACACATATATACATATGTATATGTATGTATGTATGTATGTATATTTGTGATGGTTTTGCAGTGCTGTGTTGGCTCATTTTATCTTGAATGAGAGGTTACATAGCCTAGGAGTTCTTGGTTGCGTTATGTGTATAGCTGGCTCCGTTATAATTGTGATTCATGCACCACAAGAGCGTCCCATCACTTCTGTTCAGGAAATATGGAGCTTGGCAACTCAGACAGGTTTGACCGTACCCCCTCACTTTCTTATCTTATCTTTTCTTTAATTAATGGATGACAATGAGAATTTTACATTTTTTTTTCAGCATTTTTGCTCTATGTAGGATCGGTACTTGTGTTGGTTTTCATTCTGGTTTTCTATTTTGCGCCTCTGTGCGGACACACAAATGTGCTCGTTTTCACGGGCATATGTTCGCTGATGGGTTCTCTTTCGGTAAAGTTTTCAATTACTTAATATACTCCGTATTATGTAGATGAGTACTTTTCCAAACATCTTACCTGGCGTCAAAAGTAATTTGGCTTCTGTATGATTCACATCCTTATGATATTTGTAACAACACATTTTCTCAAGCTTGTTCGTGAATAGCGGATTCAAGAAAAGAGCACATTTTGTTACATATTTTTCCAATAACACTTGGGGAAATACTCTGTCTATAAGTGACAGTTTAAGAAAAAGAAAAAAAAAACTTCTCCATTTCAAAGCTCACCTCTTTTCTAAGCTCATATTGTAATCAAGGTCAAGGCCAAATTGCAGTCGAAGTGAAAATCTTGAAAAATTGTGTAAGGTGATGTTCATGCCAATAACAGAGAAAGTGGAGTGGGTGGGAGAAAAGGGAGGGGGAGGGGAATGGATCATTAATCCTTAAGAAAATAATGGATTACATTATTCTCATTGTATTTTATATTCTTTACGTATTACTCGTATCTTTCTGTGTGTGTTTTGATTGCCGTTTCATTTCACAGGTTATGAGTGTTAAAGCTCTAGGGACATCACTGAAGTTGACATTTGAGGGAAAGAACCAACTAATCTTCCCAGAGACATGGTTTTTCGTGTGTGTTGTGGCCGTATGTGTCATCACGCAAATGAATTATCTTAACAAGGCAAGTAACTAGTTTCTACATTGGTAATATTCTT
This sequence comes from Campanula takesimana, assembly GCA_026119855.1. Classification (NCBI taxonomy): domain Eukaryota; kingdom Viridiplantae; phylum Streptophyta; class Magnoliopsida; order Asterales; family Campanulaceae; genus Campanula; species Campanula takesimana. The sequence goes on from JAOWBW010001452.1 coordinate 18,866, forward strand.
GTATTTCATTTGAATCTTCTCAGTTGGCTCTTATAATCAGTATTAAATTTTTCATCAAAGATACTATAAAATGAGTTCCAATCTTTTTTTTTTTTGTCTAATTAGATGAATAGCACAACGTAACAGTTCAACGTTCACAACGTAACAGTTCAACGTTCACATTTAACAGTTCAACTAATCCATTTATTTTTCTCAAAAAATGTTCTTTCGTGTTCAAGATATAATAGTTTTATTGCATATTGTAGAAAAATAAATTATAAATTTGGTAAAAATTATAAACTAAAATAAAATAGAACAGAAAGGTGTGAAATTGCAAACTTCTTAAGTCAAACTTTCAAATGTGAACTGTTTACATGAACTTGAGGGCGTTTTTTTTTTTTTTTTTTTATTTTATGGGTGTGCTTGCAACTAGTATTTCAGAGTAGGAGTTCAGAAAGCAGTTAATGATGTTAATCAACAGCAGGGAAAAGACTCACACGAGTCCCTATACTGCTTATATATTCTTCACTTGGCTTGTAAGGTTTTAAAAATTCTGACTTTTTATATGGGTATGCCGTGGTGAAGCTAGAAATTTGATGGAAGGGGGTCAAAATTATGATATAGTGGTATTTTTTTCCCTTAAACTTAAGGGGGTCAAAATTGCAAAAAGTACTATTTTTAGTGGGAAAAAGTTACTCCCTTCGTCCCAGACTAAGGTTCTTGCTTTCTTTTTTGGTTTGTCCCAGACTAAAGTTGTTACTTTCTTTTTGGTTTGTCCCAGACTAAGGTTCTTAGTTGCTTTATTAGTTAAAATGGATAATGGGACCCACTTGTCATTCTCACAACAAAAACTCTCTACCCACTTTCTCTCTTCTACTTTCTCCTACTTTACTTTTCATACTCACAACATTTACTTTTTCTTAATCTCCGTGTAAAGTCAAACTAGGAACCTTAGTCCGGGACGGAGGGAATATTTTCTTGTTTTGTGTATTTGATGGGCTTCTAATATCCGCGTCTTACTAATTTGTATGCATAGTGAGACGCTATTCAATTAATTGCAAAACATATGCATTGTATGTTCTTAATTTTTCCATTTATTTTCATGTCTTATCTTGGAAATCTTTTCTAAATTCAGAAACTGGCCAACAAGTTGCTGAAAAATCTCATTTTGCCATTAACTTGTTGTTTGGACATGTCTTATATTTCAGGCTCTCGACACTTTCAACACTGCAGTTGTTTCGCCAATCTATTATGCATTGTTCACAACACTTACAATCCTTGCTAGTGTTATCATGTTCAAGGTAATCTCACTTCACCCGTTCTTCAGTCTTGTTGGATATTGAAAATGCTTGCTAAATGTATATCCCCGTTGCATGGTTAATTAGAGTGTTAATAATCAAGCATAAATCTTATGTTTAAAATTTTTCTAATAAGCAACTCTTTACATTTTTCTAGCACCTGTATTGATCTTACAGAGTTACTCCACTTATCACCAATTGGTTTTAAGGTGGAACCTTCAATACAGTCTGTTACCGGCCCAGTCCAGCTCATGCTTACACTTGGGCCTCTCTCTGCTTCTGACCCATCTCTAATTCTAAGATAATTCTAAGAGATCTAGGATATGATTTTATGATGACAAGGTTTTTGTCCTAGTTTTCTGTGTTGCAGTTTTTTTTTTTTTTTTTTTTTTTTTTTTTTTTTTATCTGAGTTAATTAACTCATTTCCAAATTCAGAGTCAAGATTCATGGTTTTTGAACCTAGAATGAATGACATATTAACAAAAGTCAAGCCTAAGTTGGTTTGGTATACTTTTGATCTAGAGCACATACATACATAATTTGTGTGTATACGTTTTGAATTGAATGGGTGTGTGCGAGCGTGCGTACAGACAGACAGAAATAGAGAGATGCACACATATATGTATTTCCACTATCCATGTATTTTTTCCTCGCGTCTCTCACATTTTCTTACTCTCCTCAACTTCTAGCAGCATGTCTCGAGTCTTCTATCTCTGTTTTTTTTCCTTTCTTTTTTTAATCTTTGTTTTTTATGCTAGGCTATCTTATGAATACAAACATACAAATATGCATACATACAATTAATCACACACACACACAATATATGTTTGATTTCATTTTCAACCACTATACTTTGGTCCGACTTCCACGTTAATCATTATACTTATTTTCTTGCACAAAAACCATTATACTCTGAGAAATGTTTGCTCAAGCCCTAGAACCCGTTAGATTATGATGAATAGATTTTTTTTCTATTATTCACACTTCCAATCCTTTAAACTTTCACATGGGGTGGAAGTATGAATAACTAAAGTTTATCAATCCATTATATATTCCCATTGTCTCTCTATGCATTTGTACCATATGGCAGTTTTGTAAACAATGTTGTGCATACTTTTTTTTTTTGGGTAAAAGAGGACGACGGTACATCCCTAAATTTTATTAATAGAAAAGTACAAAACACGGTGAGGGACATGGCAAAACCTATTACTCCATTGTATAACGTCATGTGAATATAAAAGATCACTCTCACTACAGTTAATTTCAAAACCTTTTCATGTAAAGATAACTTCTTTTTTTTTTTTTTTTTTTTTTTTTTAATTATGTTAGGATTGGGAAGGCCAAAGTGGAGGAAGCATAATTTCAAACATTTGCGGTTTTGTTGTTATGATCTCTGGCACCATCTTGTTGAACGTTATGAAAGATTTTGACAGAAGTTCATCTGTCAAAGGTACTCAAAAATAGATTTAATCCTCCCTCCTCAGGTTTACTTCTCCGTCTTCATATTCTGGTTGGAGCTTCAAATATTTAATCAGACAAAATTGTGCAATATTGCAGGTAACTATGCATCATTATCTCCCTCACTGTCGGCTCGTTTGTGTAACGGGAATGGGGAAACGCACGATGAGGAAAATGTGTCGTCTTCAGATGATGTTTGCTTAAGATGTCAATAACTTATTCGTGTATTGATAGAAATTTACAAGTCAAAATTCAGAAGGGAAATGCGAGATATATCTTACAACTGTTGCAGATATATAGAAATTTAGGATTTTTAATGTAGATAAGTTTGACGCTAGTGGTTGATGCATAGGGCGGCTAGCTTTTCTTATTATTTTTATTATTATTTTTTGTCCGACCAATTGTTGTAAAGAATTGAGCAGTGGTGGAGCTACATGGGGCTCAAAGGGGGCAACTGCTCCCATTGATTTTTTTTAAAAAAAAATTACTAGTGCAAAATTTACTTAAACTTGGGAGTATAGTGCAAATTGTTGAAATTTTCCCCATTTGAGATAAAGTAATAATACACTAGATTATTTTTTTTTTGACCCCCCATTGACCAAAATACAGTTAAATTTTTTATGTTGTGCAATTTTTGCCCCCGTTGACGAAAAATCCTGACCCCGCCACTGTAATTGAGTATAGTACTCTATTGGATATAAACAATTTGAAATGGTACTTGATTATATGATAATATTCTCAATAAAGTGTATGATTTCAATATTCAAATCATAAAGATGAACAACTAAGTAAATTAATACAAACATAAAAGGTTTTTTTACTACAACTCCGACCCGTTGTCCTCCTTGCTTGGCTCTTGGGTTGTTGTGTAACAAGTGCATGATGCCGACTGGAACGCCCATGGATTTTATCATCAAGCTGGGCGATCAGCGAACCCTTCTAGCTTTGTCTTCTCTTCCTAAACCCATTGACTTTTGCGCGTTTGAGATACCTTCAGGATCTGCCAACATTAAACTTAATTAATCAGAAGGTTGAAATGAAAAATAACAAACCCATACCATATTTATCCTTGTTTCATTATTTTTGGCATTCAAGTTGAGTAAATCAGGCAACTAATATTAGAGCATGTCCTTATTTCATTATTTTCATAGCTCTTTATTTTAATTAAAATGTTACGGAAAACTTTTTTCTATTGCGAAATAGCTCTTTACTAAAGACAGAGCAACTCCTCCCACAAAGAGCTACTCTTTATGCTTATTTTCATTAATTAGTGTGCGAACTACACCAATAAGTAATTGTTACTCCCTCTGTCCCTAAATGAGTGTCCATTTTCAAGAAATCTTTGTCCCAAAATGAGTGTCTTTTTTTAACATAACTTTGTCCCTAAATGTTTTTTTTCGAAAAAAATTTCACCGGTTTCTTTATACGTGCAAAACTAAATGTTTGGAAAGGAGATTACAAGATTATATATGAATCTTTGCTACCAAATTGTATTCAAAGTTGAGATTTTCAATGTCCCTTAAAATGAAATTTGGACACTCATTTAGGGACAGAGGTAGTACTAGATATTATAAGACAAAAATTTGCAACTTGTTTTTTACCACCTGCATAAGTGTTATATAAGATTATAATTAATATAATTATTGTAATGACAATGTTGTTAATGGTGTATAAAAAATAAAAAAATTTAGAAATTCATTGTGATAACAATTTTTTTCCTAAATCTTTAGTTAAAGTTCAGTCAAACTAACCACTTAAAAAGTGGTACTATCATTCCAGGAGGACAGAGGGAGTACTATTCACCGAAATTATTTAACACTGCATCCTAAAGGGAATATTAGAAACCCCTCCCGCCATCTTCCCCTCTTTTCTTTATCGTCCACATATTTTGGTATAAATGATTGTATTTGATATATGATGTATGTTACTACATGCTCACTTTGTCCCGTAAAGTTTGTCTCATTTTGACTTTTTATGGTCAACATAAATAAACTTTGACCAAGCATTGATGTCAATCTAATGATCACAATGAAATTTTAACTTTTTTATTGATAAATCACTTGATGATTTGTCAATTACAATTTTTAAAATTTCACTAAAATGATTAAATAGACATCATTGTTTGGTGTAAGTTCATTTCTGTTGACCATGAAAAGTCAAAATGGGACAAATTTTCCGGGACAGAGGGAGTATACCAAAGTGCATACTAGTGAAACTCACTTCTCACAAACTAGGAGAATACGTAAAACTCAGATAGGATAATCTCTAGCTTCGGAACTCTATTTATATACATAACGGAGAGTTTTGTTGGCCTATGAATAATTGTAATCCGTACACTCTTATCCCACTAAACGGTTGGCTTAGTGTGACAACAATGAGCAGTTATGACAACCGTTGATAAACCAGCACGACTCACTGTTAAACCTGTTCCAGAATGATAGTCCCTCTTTCAATTTTTGTTTGTCACACAAAGTTAAGTCTCATTTCTAAAATTGAACGTTAAATATCACTTAACTTCCTAAACTACCCACAACAAATAATACTACTCACTCCACTCGCGTCATTCTTGTTCTAAGAGGAACCATGGTGCTAATGCGATTGTTTAACACCACCAAGGATAATTATGGAAAGCAGGAATAGATCACTAAAATGGTTGAATAGTCAAAGGTTCATTTCAGGATGGAGGGAGTACTATATGAGTAGATTTCCAAAGCTAAAGATTATCTCATTCTTATTCTACCGGTATTTGTGAGGTGAGTTACTTATGTACACCTTGGTAAATGGTAATAACATACATCCTACATCATATATGGACATATATACCAACAACATCTTTGTTTTGTTTATCTTATCTTCATTAGTTAAAATATATTACTTACCCCAGAATTGTGTGAAGATTCTCGTGAAAAAGCTCAAGCTGCGAGAAGCGTTGTATGCCATTGCTGGTGGAAGCGGCTTAACAATGGTATCAATGCTGAACACCCGCTGGAGAAACTGCATTTGCATGAAAGAAAATTTTATTTAGAAAAAGAATAGTCTTTCATCATGCTACCGCGGACCTAAGAGATGAAAATTACCTCTACAAAGATTATCCAACTATGTAAATAGAAATACTGTGAGCCAAATCCAGAGCTTATTTATGCTCGTCACACATCAGTATTACAAGAATACACAGTAGGAAAACAAAAGAAGTTCCTTTGCAAATGAGGCTTTCTATTGTTTGGAGAATATCAGTAGAGAAAAAAAAATTACAAAACACACACACACACAAACAATACATTACATTACCTTGCTACAACCCTCTCACCCTTTTTGCATTAACAAAAAAGAAACTATGAAACTTGTGACCAAATGCCATTAAAAAAGCAGCTAAACCACCCTATCCTTCAGTATGCGGTTACACAGTTTGATTACTGAAACTAACGAGTTCCACCCACTCCAATTGGTAAAGCATGCGACACATCCCTCAAGTCTTATTATAATGCAGAAAGTGTGATTTATTGGAATGATCCCCAACAGTCAATGCAGAAATGTGAGGAAGAATCTAATCTACAGCAGTTTAGCATGCATCAAGGTGGGATTCTAGCATCGAAAGTTCAGTTCCTCATTGAGGTAGGGAAGGCTCATTTATATACTTCCTTCCATTGCTTACTCCATATCTTCTCATTATTGCCGAAAAGGAACAACCCTCACGTTATTCCCCAATGCAACACACAATTAAGATGTCAGATCGGGATCCTACACTCTATGACGCTCACAAACGAATTCATGTTCATTCCTACTAGGTTCCTATGCCAGACTTGGAAAGGTTAATCTTTAGAAAAATATGGACCTACGAATCTAGAGGTAAGCAAGGTTATTCTTAAAGTTCTTAGAGCCCTCTGATAAGAACAATTGGTGTCATCTCCAAACTGCAAATGAGAGACTTGGTAGCAGTGGCAGAGTGAAAGTGAACAAGAATATATTAGAATCTTACTTATACTTATTTATGAGCCAAAAAGTCCATGTCTCTCATCAGTATATAGAGGTTTATATAGAGTTGTAACTAAAAAACATACATGAATAATCAAGAAATCCAGACCCTGTAGACATTCAAACTATCTATGCGTTCAGTTTATCTAGACATTTATTCTAGGATACTCAGCATCACGGAACTGGGTTTTTACATTAAGTGGTCAAAATATTATAAGGGTATAAAATTACATGGTAGAGCATAAAACACACGAATAAGGATCAACATTATACATTAGTGCAAATTTTCATTATAAAAACAGTGCCAAAATTAACAAAATTAGTAACTTCTAAGTAAAACATACCACTTTCCAAATTATTAAGGAAATAAAACGACATTTTCCAAAACTAAAGGGGGTCAGCTGACTTCACTCCCTTATATTACAACCGCTCAGTACTCACCCCTCCCCTCTTGAACACTCCTTGAAAGACTCGACCTCTTCCGCCCTATATAATCTTAATACAAATGCCATCTTACAACTGTATAGTTAAAATATAGTTTGGTGTATGCTGTGCTAAAAGTTCTCTTCCTGAGGATCTCGTTTGCTACAGAATAATATTATTTAAGGTCGGGTTGTATTGGATCTGCTAGCTGTCTTTGAAGGATAGCATTTGCAAGCTAAGTGATATTTGAGTGCTTAACTTTATAAATCCTCCTCGGGCACATTCCTCTTTTTTTCTCACTGATAAAAATGATATATTTTTGTTACTGGTCTTGGATCATAGATAATAATTTTTCATTTCTCTTTCTCAATATAGAAGGGGTCTGCAATTTCCAAGGGTTTTTTTTTTTTTTTTAAACGAGAGAAAGAAGTGAGCTTTTTGCAAAATGAAAAGAGGTATAGCGAGAAAGTCAAAACAATATTTGAAATAGCATAATTCCATCGTCGTATTTGGGACCTAGATAGAAAAAATCCACTGTCCAAAAATGTACATCGCAGTAAAGAAGATGCCCCACTCCACCCCCCTTTTTGGTTTCAAATAACTTTGGGGAATCCCAAGATATCTGACTTTGCAAGGTTGTAGTTCTTGTAACTTGTTCTTGGTGTTTTTGTTAGATGGACTACTAATCCCTCGTCTTTTAATTCAATCTTCTTTTATTATTAGGAAAAAGAGGAACATACATGGGTGACAACAAGAATCCAATTGAAATAGGCACATTAAGTTGGGGAACAAGCTTCCCTACTGATGTTACCATGCCGAAAATGTGAATCTGGACCTGATAAATGTTAGATAAGTTGGGCTTGGTCAAGGCCCAATCCAATATAAGCCCATTGGGCCGGGAAAGACTTAGCAAAACGCAAAGGAATACTAAAGGGAGCGACATAAAGAGCAGAAATGGCGTGGGTCATGTGGACACGGAATAAGGGCAAGGGTTTAAAGTAAAGAAAGGGCGACATGTGAATACATATTGATTTCGGCAGCGACATAGAGAAAAGGGTGTGAAAAGTGTGACGAAGGAGGACCCCCCTAAATCTGTTATAATAAATACTTGGATGTGCAGGCATGTAAAGTGCTTAGCTAACAACTCATGGGCAGCCAATCCGGAGACGTCAGCTGGCAGAAGGCGCATGGAAAATGTGACTTCAGGCACGAGCTTGGCACATGCTAAATGAGTATAAATAGAAGCCATCGTCATACATAAAAGGTGATCTCTACTTTTTGGCAAAAACACGCACACACCTACTGTTCCTCTTCTTCTATTTCTTCTCCTTCAAGCAAACACTTACTCTCACGCCGGAGGGGCTTACGCCGGAGGCGCCCTCGGCTTAGTGACGTTTGTTCACTGTGCAGGCTGTTCTGGAGATTGAGCCAAGTTCCGATCTAGACTACGAAGTGGACCATAAGTGCACAGAGTCTGATTTTCCGTCTGGCGCATCAATTGGTTCCGTTGCCGGGACAACGAACCCTTCAGATCAGTTGCCGGATAAATAGTCAGAGTAAGTTTGCTGGTAATCTGGAGTGCGGAGTAGTTTGGTAAGGGTGTGTTAGTTGAGCAGAAGTGATATTTGTAAGCTTGGGCCTACAGATTTTTAGAATTGTATAACGTAGTGTGGAGATAAATCTAGTTTCTAAAATCTGTTTTTCGTTGATAGCTGGGTTTTGCAGCTTTAATTGTAAGGGAAAAGGGGTTGAGTGAGTGGAAATTGATTAATAGAGTTGTAATTTGCACATCTCTGTTTTTCACAAGTTGAGACCTGTCGATGATTAGATCTCAAGCCTTTGGTAGAAAGTTTCTGGTGAAATAACTATGCCTGACGATACTCCGGTGAAGAACATGATTGTTCAGGCCCAGGGCCTTCAAGGAGTCGGAGTTTCAAATCCCACCGGGGATATCGGAGGATTAGTGGAGGGAGACGAGCAATGGGATGTCGCGGGGCGAGAGGCGACATTAGGCTGTTTGAAGGGAAAAGGGGTTCAACAACAGGTGTGTCCAACTTCCGATAAAGAGGAGGAGATAAGGCGGTTGACAGCGGAAAACCAAATGTTGTTGCAATTAATGGCCAATAACGCTAGACTGGCAGCCTTGGGACAGGTGCCAACTCCCATTCCAATACGAGCGGTAGATGTAGAAAAGGAACAAGTTGATGAGGGGCAAAGAAATCATAAGGAAGTTGTTAATCAGGTGAGGCGAGATGACCGGAGGCAGCACCACGGTGGGGTAGGCGAAATGCCAGACAATAGAGTATATGACGGGGCAATACAGGAGCGAAAAAATGGGCTCAAGGAAGGCGTGGACCAAGCGGGAAGGATTCCGGGTCCTGAACAACAGACAATTATAGAAAACGGAAAGCGATAAAGGTTTTTCATCAGCCAGCAACGGTTCAAGAGGAGTCTCTATGGTATGAATACGAGGAAGACCTGGAGGATGACAGGATGTCAATAAGCGAGAATAAAGGGATAGCTGATAAGCGGGATGGAAGGAATATTGAGTACCGAGAACGTATTGGGGCGGCCCAGCAGCGAGAGAATCTCCGAATGGAGCATGAGAGAGAAGAAAAGAGCCGAGAGCTCATGAAAAGGGTCTTTCAGCTGGAGACGAAAATGAGCGGAAACAATAGTGACTCTTTCTCATCACCTTTCACAAAGTATATCCAGGAGGCTGATCCGGATCCAAATTTCAGATTGCCGGACTTAACCAAGTATGACGGTTCAAGAGCGGCAAGGACTCATGTCGGTAGCTTTGAGGTAACTATGAGCCTTCTAACTAAAGTGGATTCAGTACTGTGTAGGTTTTTGCAAGTACATTGACAGCCCATGTGTTAGAATGGTTCTTGTCGCTTCCCGCTGGGTCTATTATTAGTTATGAGGACTTGAAAGAAAAATTCTTGAGAAAATTTGGGTGTATAGGAATTCAATTGGTAGGTAGACATGACCTATGCTTGATTAAGCAGCGAGAAGGCGAAACCGTGGCAAAATTCTCTGAGAGGTTTTTAAAGGTGGCTGAAAGAATTATTGATATAGATGACAACTATGTAATCGGACTATTCATGTCGGGGTTGCTGCCTGGATACCTGCTACAAGAGTTGAGCATGCGACTTCCTACAACAACTGAAGAATTGAAAGCGAGAATCAATGGTTACTGCAGGGGGAAGCCAGGATGGAACCACAAAACCAGTCCCATGCCGCGCCAAGGAGAAATAGTAGAGATCGGGTAGATTATTTTGCACCAAATGAGGGAAATCAAGGGCAGCAAGGAGGAAGGAATGGCGGACGTGGGGGAGGCCGAGGTAATGGTCGTAGAAGAGGTGGACGTGGAAGAGGCCGAGGACCAAGAAAACCATTCTCAAGGCTGAATGCTCGACCAAGTGAAATTTTGAGGAACGTAGATTTCTCGCCAGCCTTTGAAATGTCGGAAGCACAAAGGCGAGATATGGGCAATATTGCGAATACCACCATGCAAATGGTCATGCCACGGACGAGTGTGTTAATTTAAGAAGGTTGATTCAAGGACGAATGGATGCCGGCCAGCTGCAGGAGTATGTACAAATGGAGCAAAATGTTGCGCCCCTCAGGCCGACAACCAAGTGGACATCTTTGTGATTAATCATCCTGCCACAATTAGCCAGCTGCAAGATCAAATTATGACCTTAGACTATACAGTCAACATTCCGGCGTTTCCACCTGCTGAGGACAGGATAATAAGCTTTATACGGCAAGAACTGGCGGCAACAGTAACACATGCCTGTCAACCCCTAATTATCAGTATCCGGGTTGGCAACAAAAACATGCATAGGGTAATGGTGGACACAGGAGCGGGAAGGAATATCCTATATTATGAAGCATTTAAGCGGATGAATTTTACGGAGGCCAACCTATTGCCGCACAATGGATATCTGGAGGGATTCACAAACCATACCGTGAAACCCAAAGGCGTGATCAGACTCATGGTGGAAATCGGAGATCCAAAGGAGGGAAAAGTAAAATCCAAGCTGGTAGAGTTCATAGTTCTGGACTTGATATCTTCCTACAACACCATTTTGGGCACGCCATTCATGCAGCAGTTTGAGATGGTAGCTTCTATCCCGCACCAGCGTGTGAAATTCCCGACGGCAAACGGGATTGGATGTCTCTTGAGCACGCCAAAGATAGCCTTAAGCAACAATTGGAAATTCAGAAAGAACGAATGGCAAATGTAAGTTCTTTGAAACGATGTCAGGCATCATGGAAACGATGCAATGGTTTAATGCCGCTTTGCGGCGACATCATGGCAACGATGTCAGGCATCATGGAAACGAGGCCAAGGTTTAATGCCGCTTTGCGGCGACATCATGGCAACGATGTCAGGCATCATGGAAACGATGCCAATGTTTAATACCGCTTTGCGGCGACATCATGGAAACGATGTCAAGCATCATGGAAACGATGCCAAGGTTTAATACCGCTTTGCGGCGACATCATGGCAACGATGTCAGGCATCATGCCAAGGTTTAAATACCGCTTTGCGGCGACATCATGGCAACGATGTCAGGCATCATGGAAACGATGCCAAGGTTTAATGCCGCTTTGCGGCGACATCATGGCAACGGTAGTTTAAATTGTGGGGTAAATTTTAAAAAATGACGATGTCAGGACTTAAGCTATTTTTGAAATAGCGACATAATGGAAACGATGTCAGGACTTAAGCATTTTTAATAGCGACATAATGGAAAAGATGTCATCGAATTAAGACACTGGGCCTGCGGTAATAACACATTGGGAAAATAAACGGAAGATGGATTTCATCAAATTGGAAAATTGTGTAGGATCTTTTAAGTAAATTACCAAAAACTTCCATTAAATACTTACATAATGACCCCACAACAGGCCGGGGTCATGGCCTTTCCGGAAAGAAAAAAAAAAAAAAAGGAGGAGAATAAGGAAATTAAGGAAAAATAAAGATATTGATAATCACAGTTGGACCCGAGCCGCCAACATCACCGGCGCCGTCATCATCGTCATCGTCGTCATCTTCCTCCATCTCATCGTAACCGTCACCACCGGAGTCAGTAGAGGCATTAGAAGTATCATCGGACAACATCTCCTCATCTTTTGGATATTCATCTTCTTCATCATTTTCTTTCTCATCTTCCTCACTGTCGGAAGAGGACTTACTATTGGAAGACGAAGAGTCATCGGAGGAAGGGGTGTTGACCGGCGAAGACTTTTCGCCTCAGGTGGCGTTGGAGGGTAGGTGGAATCAGAGTCCCAGCCACCCATGTCGTAATCTTTATCGTCGGAAAAACTAGAGGACATTTCAAAAGAAACAAAGAAAATGGAGGAGGAAAGAAAAGTGAAAAATATAAGGCCTAAGTTTTTTATAGACCTAGAAAATGAAGGGGCAATTTATAAAAAATAGCCATAAATGCATATAAAACCCACTCAGTTACCAAGGTAATGATAAAAGAGGGAAGTTCAACCAGTCACGTCAAGGGATTCGTATCTGGATTCATTAGATTTTGGAGGCGGAAGTTCACGCCGATTTAATGCTCTGTACTGGAGGCGGCAATTATCACCATTACGTCATCAAAATGAAGAGCTGTGGATAATACACGTGTACGAGTCGATGAGGTTGACAAGACTTATGTCAGGACTGTTTAGTATGAAAAAAGAAGCAAAGGTAGAGTTAAAGGGATGTTTCTCGCAAAGTGGATCAGGGAGCGCGATATAAGATAAGCGAGATAGTCTGAAGAACTAATTTCCCTAGTTTGGGGACAAAGGTAAAATCTTAGGTAAAGGAAAGAAAATAGTAAAGAAAATCATGTTTTCATAAATTAGATAATAAATAAAAAGGCATAATTGGAGAAAAGAGGAACAAAGCCGGAAAGGTAATATCGCCTACAAAGGACTCAAGTCGCTATAATAGTGACATCAATGGAAATTATGTTTGGATCTAAGCAGCTTGGCAGTAACATTAGTAAAGGCGATATCAATATGGGGACAAGGTATCAGGAAATCTAATTCCCAATATGGCGGGATGAATCATTAACACGCAATGAAAGGAAATGACAATTTTAAGTGGGAATATGTCAGGAAAGGGCTAAAATGAAATAAATGTTACAAACAAGAGAGATAGCCTAAAGACTAATCTCACTATTCTTGAGCCTTAAGATCGGCGAGATCAATCTCCAGCTGAGCTAAACTCTTTTTCAGCTTGCCGACATCATCAGTTAAAGAGGCATTTTGATTAGTCAGAGTCAAATTAGATGCCGCTAAATCTACTTGGGCCTTCGCGGCCACCTCCAAGTCCAATCGAGCCTTTTCGGCTTTGCCTTCAAAATCTTTCTTCTCTTCCCGCAGCTTCTCAATGGAGGCATCTCGCCGTTGGACCCTTTTCTTGTCAGCATCACAGTTGGCATTGGCGGCCTTCAACTGAGATTTCTTCCGACCAATCTCGCCCTCAAGATTCTGAGTCTGTTGAGTAAGTGCCAAGATTCTGCTACTTATCTGAGGTAAAGAGAAACAGAAAGATTAGTAAGGAGTTTAGAAGCGAGTAAAGAGAAAGAAGGATATTAAGAAGAATACCATGGACATATACAAGCCCGTTTCACCGGCAAGCAAACTCGCAGACATGCTAGTAGAAGCGTCAATTTGATCTAAATCAGCAATCCTCCTATGGGCGACAACGCCTAAGACGACTTGTTCAGTAGGGGGATCAGAAAGGATCAAACCTTTAAGAGGAGGAGCGCTTTGTGAAACCTCCCTGGCAAGGCGGGTTATAGAGTCACGATCCGTAGGCATCACAAAGCCTGGTTGAAGCCAACTCGCTTGGCCGACATCAGGAGTAGTGTTGATCTCGGTAGAAGAAGGAGGTGGAGGAATGACGGTCTGGTTTTCATCTTCTCCAGTTAAGTCATGAATAGGAGGGTTCTCTTCTTGAACAGTGGTGACGTTAGCGGCATCATCCTGTCCCTCATTCTCAGTTGCAATAGATCGGCTGGCGGCCTCATTTTGGGTTTTCTGGACATCAGCAGCAAAGGAACTGGGGGCTGAAGTGGATTCATCAGGTTTTGGCTCATCAGGCTGGATTTTGGCAAGGCGCCGTCTCTTAGAGGGGGGTTTTGAGGTCTTGGCTTTCTCTAGATCCGCGGCAAGTTTGGCGGCAGCAGCGGCTTCATCATCAGTGCCGTCCTGCGAGATGGGAAGGGGTAAATCTGAGGAAAGTTCAGCTAAGCGGGCATTGCGTATTCCCACAAGTCGAGAGCGATCTTGTTCAGAGTTGAGATTGGCGTTGTGTTTGGAACCAGAGCTCATGTTGTGTTGAACTGAAAAGAGATAAAAGAAAACTTTAAAGTGACAAAATAATACCAAAGTTTGAACAAACAGGGAAGTAAGAAGAAGGCGTCATACGCCGAACTTCGGACATGGCGGGGCAATGTCGCGGATCAATGCACTTTTGACACTCATGAGACAGCAAAAAACCGGAATGCAATTCCCAGTAAGTATAACTATCCGGATGAACCACGTCAACCCGGGCTCTAGCTAGGGGAAGATTGTCGGAAATGCCAACTTGGCAAAGCAATTGGCGGTCAGACAGAATCTGGTGACAGGAAAGTCGAGCGTTGGGATGATCAGGAACTAAGGAAAATGAATCTATGATGCGCTGGCAGAGAGCGTCATCCTGAGGGTTCAACTCTTCTCTTTTCCCGGGAGAGTGTTTAAGATCTTTAAGGTAACAAGGATGAGTCCACCCCGAGCGAGAAACAACGAATAAGGGATTGGCCAACCAGTTATGGATTTTGCCGGGAAGAGGGGTGAAGATCTTTTCCTGCAGATATTTCAGAGACACTCTAGTTTCGGAAGTGCCATCAGGTCTCTTAGTAGTTTGCTTATAAGTGGAAAAGAAATGTTTAAATAAGGGCATGGTAGACGAAGGGCACGACAAACGACTATAAAACAAGTTAAAATCCTAAAGGCGTTGGGGTGAATTTCCATGATTGAGGCTTGCAATTCATGAAGGAAGAGGGTAATAAAAGGATCAATAGGAATTCGGAGCCCAGCCTCTAATTGGGCGGGAAAAACTATAATCCCATCGGTGCGACTCCGAGAAGCAACAAGAGAAATGTCTCCTTGAAATTCAGAAATCTGATACACCACATGATCTATATTATACTTATTATGCCAGTGGGTTATGGGATTACGATCCAGATCACTATAGGGGTTGTAATCAGGAGCAGTAAAATCGTAAATAGGCCTTCCAAAAATGGTGCGAAAAGGAACATGGTCACCTGAATCAGGAGAAGTTGAAGCCGTAGATTGAGAGCTGGGGCCAGCTTGATCAGACATGCTGCAAGAAGAGCTGGAAAATGAAAGAATTTGTTTATATCGGCGTCTTTGCCTCAAATTAACAGAATTCAAGGGAGGGGGATTAACAACGTTATTTCGCAAGGAATGATTGTGTAAGAAGCGCAGGTGATAAAACAATGAGCGGGAATCATAGAATCGAAGCGACATGGGGGCTGCCCGAGAAAGGAAAAGACCACCTTTAGCCTGGAGAAACAAAATTAAAGCGGGGTCCCTTTTGTATTTATCTACTATGGCCTTGAGATCATCTAAGGAAAGTCTCATCCAAAGGTTCAGATCAAATTTGTAAAACCCACCGGACTTTTGACAAACCCCATATTTAACTTTCCTACTAATCATTTTCACCCGTGCCATGGAACAAAGTATGAAAAGGGGAGCAAAGAAAACAAAGGGGTAAAGGGAAGTACCTGAAAAAGCGATGGAAGGTGAAGGGTTTTGGTCGGAAGTTTCAACCGGTCCCAGAGAAGACCGCCGGAGAGAATGAGAGGCCCGAGATAAGCAACGAGCCAGTGAACGAGACAGAGCGCCTTGACCGGAAAAGGACAAGGAGCAAGAATCTGGGTTTAGATATGAGAATGAATGGTGAAACCGATCGGAAATGCAAGAGGAGCAACTAGGGTTTTTTCGTCGGCGATGAAAGGGGTTTTTGCAGATAAAAGGGAAAGTGAAAAGTCAAAATGGGAATTTAGTATTTATATGGGGGTAAAATAGACAGCTGGCCCGAGGTGATGCGACGCAATTATGGGCGGTTCGTGAAATATTTTGAAATGAGGGGTCAAATCACTGCGTACTAAGCCCCAACCCCCAAGTGACGGTTCCACTAAGGGTCAGAAACCACTCGCCTTTTAATCATGTGGATCCACGTGGACTCATTTAGAGTCGGATATAATGCATCTCGACAAGATAGCTGGAATGAGATATGCGGCATATTAAATTTCTTACCTTCGACAATTAATAGATCTCGCTAAGAACTTGGGGGCTATTGATGTTACCATGCCGAAAATGTGAATCTGGACCTGATAAATGTTAGATAAGTTGGGCTTAGTCAAGGCCCAATCCAATATAAGCCCATTGGGCCAGGAAAGACTTAGCATAAAGCAAAGGAATACTAAAGGGAGCGACATAAAGAGCAGAAATGGCGTGGGTCATGTGGATACGGAATAAGGGCTTCCAAGGGTTTAAAGTAAAGAAAGGGCGACATGTGAATACATATTGATATCCACAGCGACATAGAGAAAAGGGTGTGAAAAGTGTGACGAAGCAGGACCCCACTAAATCTGTTATAATAAATACTTGGATGTGCAGGCATGTAAAGTGCTTAGCTAACAACTCATGGGCAGCCAATCCGGAGACGCCAGCTGGCAGAAGGCGTATGGAAAATGTGACTTTAGGCACGAGCTTGGCACATGCTAAATGAGTATAAATAGAAGCCATCGTCATACATAAAAGGTGATCTCTACTTTTTGGCAAAAACACGAACACACCTACTGTTCCTCTTCTTCTATTTCTTCTCCTTCAAGCAAACACTTACTCTCACGCCGGAGGGGCTTACGCCGGAGGCGCCCCCGGCTTAATGACGTTTGTTCACTGTGCAGGCTGTTCTGGAGATTGATCCAAGTTCAGATCTAGACTACGAAGCGGACCATAAGTGCACAGAGTCTGATTTTCCCTCTGGCGCATCACCTACCTTGAATACACAAAATTTCAAAGGAGCTCTAAAATCTAAATACATTGTACAAGGGCGGATTTCTAAGCTTAAAATACATTCAATGAACTAATCAAATAACTCAAAACAAACATGCAAGTTATAGTTTTTGCAAGGAAGAAAACTAACCATCTACCTAAACAAGGCCTCTCGTTTCTTTCTTTTCTTTATACCATTCGCTTCTTTCCTTTCAATTCATGTCGTATAGTTATCAGGTACTGGTCCAGCTTAAGCACAGCTAAATAAATCCCAGTCAAAGGTGGTTCCAAAGAAGACTAAGGGTATAGTTGTCGGCTCAATACCAAGACATATTGCAAATTTAAGAATCAAGAGCAATTTTGTTCAATTGAATTCTTTCTCTTCTTCCACTTCCAATTCCAATACCACAGTTTTGAATTAAGATTACCAGACAGACTAACTGAAAGAGAAAAATGAATTCCGCAAACTAATTTACTCTTCCATTCGGATTGGACTTGGAATAATTGAATTCACAAACACATCGTGAACTAGATTGCATTCTACAACGGGAATCAATAGTAAGGACTTGGACTTCAGTAATCGAAATAGGGAAATTTGGTGAAACAATTGAGATAGAGGAAACCTGGAAGTTACGCTGGAAGCAGTAACGGAGTTCTGAATCAATTACAGGGGCGGAATCATCAATATCATCTCCGGATGAGGAGTTCCGCTTGCCGGGAACATACATCGTAGGGGTTGATCCAGGTTGGCTGGTGACTTTCATTCTGGCAGATTTGAATTTGTCTTCCTGATTCTCGCTTTCGCCTCTCCATGGCGCCGACGATAGAAGTTCCTTCTTCCCTTTCGCCATATCCAATTAAACAATGAAAATGGCTTCCCTCGTTCAAACGGCTTAAAATAATGAAGATAAAGTAGATAGAAGTTCTTCTCATGGTATTCTCAATTGGTAAAAGACAAGTTTGCCCCTTTCAATTATCTTATTATCGGTCCCAAAAAGTTAGTCTCGTTTGATTTTCAATCTAAGCACATATGAATTTGATCAATGAATTTGGTCGAATATTAATGACAATTTAATTATTTTTATAAAATTTTAAAAAGTGTTATTGATAAATTATTAAGTTGTTTTTCCATAGTAATTTTAGAATTTTAAAAAGTGTTATTGATAAATTATTAAATAGAAAAGATAATGGTTACCTTAGTAGTACTCTCTCCGTCCCAGAGTAAGAGTCCTACCTCTCAAATGCACAGAGAATAAGAAATGGTGGAAGTGATTTAAGTGTTGTGAGTGTAAAAGTAAAGTAAGAGAGAGAGAGAGAATAAGTGGGAGGAAATAGTAAATTGATTGATATTGTGAGTATAAAAATAAAGTATGTGAGAGAATGAGTGAGATGAATAGTAAAGATTATTTGCCATTTTAGGAAAGAGACTTTTACTCTAGGATATACCAAAATAGAAAATATGACTCTTACCCTGAAACGGAGGGAATAATTTTTATCGTAAATAACAAGTTAAAGTAATAGTTACTATATATTCCCTCCGTCCCATAACAATGGGCACACTTTGACATTTTTTGTCAATTGGGTCAATCTTTGACCATAATATTTTTATGAATATATAGATATCTATATACAATTCTAAAAATAGTTAATGATAGTATTTCTAATAGTAAAACAATAACAAATTTTAGAATTTCATAGAGATATTTAGATATTCATAAAATTATGGTCAAAGATTGACTCAGTTGACCAAAAAAGTCATAGTGTGCCCATTGTTATGGGACGGAGGGAGTATATAGTAACTATTACTTTAACTTGTTATTTACGATAAAAATTATTCCCTCCGTTTCAGGGTAAGAGTCATATTTTCTATTTTGGTACATCATAGAGTAAAAGTCTCTTTCCTAAAATGGCAAATAATCTTTACTATTCATCTCACTCATTCTCTCACATACATTACTTTTATACTCATAACATCAATCAATTTACTATTCCCTCCCACTTATTCTCTCTCTTACTTTACTTTTACACTCACAACACTTAAATCACTTCAACCATTTCTTATTCTCTGTGCATTTGAGAGGTAGGACTCTTACTCTGGGACGGAGAGAGTACTACTAAGGTAACCATTATCTTTTCTATTTAAGCTCATAATTACTATGATGTTAACTATAATTAAAACATTATTTTCTCAATCGATTAAGAGTAAAAATTGACATCATTATAGGATAAGCGAAGTAAATTTTTTAAAATTTATAAAGTTATTGTTAACCAATACTATTAACCAATCTTAATGTCTATTTTCAATAGTAACTAAAATTATTTCCACTATTATTAAAAAAATCACAAGTAGATTTATATGTTTCTTCAAATTTATCTATATTTATTTAAAATATTAAATAATTATATAATATAATTATAAATATCCACGCACAAAAGAAAACACCCGTGCGAAGCACGAGTTAGTCCCTAGTGTTATTAACGATGATGTGCAAATTAACCCTTGCTAAAATTATTCACCCTTTCCTTCCTTCCAAACCTAAACCTTAACCCTAAATACTAGGGGTGGGTTGGTTGGTATATCAAGTGTATTTTGTTTATACTGTGTACCAACTAAGTTAAACTTGGTACAACAAAATGCATACCATTACCAACCACCAAAGTCGGCATACCAACTTATTTAGTATGCTTGATACTTGGTTGGTATGGCCGGTACATGGTACTCTACCAAATATGAATTGAGGTACAAATTAAAAAAAAATCAATTTTTAATTAAATATTGTTTTTGCATTTTTCATCAATTATAAAATAAGTTAACAATATAAATAACAAAATGTAAGTTATGCATTTAAAAATAGTAAAACCAAACATGCATTACAATTTTATTATACAATAAAAGTTAAATCAATTTATTGGATATGTTTACTACTTGGTTTGGGAGGAACTTTCACATAGAAATACATGCAATGAGAAATTTATTGTCTTTAAATAAAAAATTAAATTTGAATCTCAACCAATCAAAGGTCATCTAAATATATAATTAATAATTTAACACATATTTTTCAAACAATGTTGGTACTTGGTATACCAACCAAAGTCAAATGTTACTACCGTGTACTAACCAAATTTTAATAATTGGTACGGTATACAAACCAAAATTAAATATTTATACCATATACCAACTTTTGGTATACCAAGTACGTTTGGTACAGTTGGTACATAGTTGTTGGTTTAGATTTACTTAAATACCCCATCCAAATGCAAACACCCCCCCCCCCCCCCCCCACCAACTTTCTTCAGTTACTGCTGTCGGACCTTTTATATTCCATTGGTAGAGCGGCAGGAGGTGGAGAGTACAGAGAGAGAAACTGAGAGTGTATTTGTGTGTTTGTTGTATGAATGAAGGGAGGGGAGGGGTTTTGGCGGGAGGTGGAGAGTAGAAAATATGTTGGAAATTTGGCTTGAAAATGATCAATTTTGAGTGGGTCTCATTGGTGGGTGTTGATTTTGACCTTGGTCAATGTTTATACTTGTAGTATGTTATAACATAAACAATATTGGTGTTTTGGTGAAAGCCAAATGATGGATTAAATCCATAGTTCTAAGACTTTAAAGATGAGCTTTTAAGAGACTTTTGTTTCCAATGATGAAATGGGTTTGTTGCCATCACACATGGGAAAAAAAAAAAAGGCAAGCCTTCCCTTTGCTTGGAAGTACTAAAGGCTTTTGGGTCATGCCACATGAAATTGGAATGGTAGTTGAAGTGCCATAAATTACTTGGTATTTCATAGTCTCATGTTCAAGTTACATGTGAGGTGGGCTTGAACCTTTCCCCACACGCGCGAATGGTTCGGTTCGAGGGTGTATCTTTTTTGACAAAGTTTATTTGAAGTTTTCAATATTTGCATAATGGTCCATGACGAAATTGTTAGGTCAGTTAGTTTCTTAACTGGACTCTAACTGTTTGGTTTCTTTTCCTTCAAGAAAAGGTAACTGGAAGTCGGATATGTTTAAGAGTCCTTCTCTAAGCCTAAACCGACTTAATACTAGTATAAATATACGATCGCTATACCAGTTTATACACACGCAATTAATTGCAATAAACTGTTCTCTCTCTATATTCGTAATCTGTGGTTGATCTGAGAAGTGAGATTCCGGTTAAGTGGGACAGCAGTCGCAAGTGGTTCGGTACCTGTTCGTGCCAAGATTTCCTGGTACGTTCCTGAGATCGTTTCATCCTCGGAGGAATTTGCCGCAACCCTCAGCCGCACCAGTAGGGGGCAATAGTTTCTCTTAGGAGAGTTTATTACAGGCGACTCGATCTAAACTGATAAGTCTTTCTAACTCTCTTATTGGTTGTCTTTCCTGGATCCTGTTCTTGTGGGTACGTTTCTGCTTTTGGCTTAATCCAAAATTGTTATATGCTTACGTGATTACCCTGATTAATCTGATCATTGCATATTAAATTCCAACAAAATAAACGTGAGTGTACATGTGAAGAAAGAGGAATTTGGGGGAAAAAGATGAAGTTGGTCGGAAATTATAGAGGTGGTCAAATATTATACAAGTGGGTGTTTTAAGGTTCAAAAAGGTAAAAGGGGAAGAGTGGCGTGTATGTGTTATGTTGAGTGTACTTGATTTAGGATTTGCTTAGTATTACATGTATACTCAATAATTTTATGGGTGTGTATAACTATACTCATGATTAGATAAGATTTGACATTAATGTTTGATCAAATAACACTTATGTTGATTATCAAAAGTCAAAACGGACTATGTTTTCAAAATAGAGGTGATAAAGAAAATTTAGTCTCACTTGAAAACAGATACACTATAGAGCTATTGTTGAAGTATCACACATACATATTTAAAAGGAGAAATCCTACTTTTGGTAAATGACTTGCATTGTCCCCTAAAATTCATATTCATAATCATACATTGGAATAATTGAGCTAAAATTGTGTAAAAAAGAGAAAATAAAAATTGCTTCAATCCTCACTCCAAAAGTTTTCAAATTGCATTAATAAGTGAAAAATCGTAATCTAGATAGTAAAAGTCAAGAAAGTCAAAGAATTGTAATGGGAGAGATACATGGTTGGCGGTTCACTTTTTGTCTAACTAGGACTAGGAGGACTTTAATACATCCCTCGGACAATAATACTCCTATAAAAGAGATCTACACAAAGTCAAATTAAGATCAATCATTGATTAAAGAAGTGCATGGGAGAATGAGGGGGAATCAGAAATGTCGGCCGGAGTGCTTATAGCACCCATCCCGATGGGAGAATGAGGGGGGAATCAGAAACGTCGGCCGGAATGCTTATAGCGCCCATCCCGAGGAGCGATTCCGCTTGCGGGAGGGTGGTTACAAACATGGCAATTTGACCAGACAAAGTAGTAAACAAGGTGCAATATTTCAATCACTTAATCAACAATTGACAACACAATCCAATTAGTTTGGGCAAAGACAAATTTTAAATAATACCACCTAAGAGTAATCTGCCCAAGCTTTCCCCAACACTTTCCACACAGTTGAGTTTTCTTAAACCAAAGTCTCTAAGTTTTAAAGGCAAATAAATACTCCTACATAATACAAATTTAGAAGCTTTTTGGTAGCTTTTTCTTGACAACTCCTTCAAAGATGCCATCGGTTCCATAAAGAGCATTCAGTCCTTGCGGATCAACCGGTCCGGGCAGCTGGAATGAGACCAGAAAGTCCCCAGGTGGACACAAATTCTGCGTTTCCATCTCAAAAACCATCTTGTGTTTGTACACCCTTTTCTCTCCGGTCGTTGTCACTCCGCGTATCAGTATTTTCCCGTCCAGTTCAACATCCAATTGGAACCCTCCTGCATTTTGTTGAATATTGATCAAATAAATCACTAGCAAAGATGGTGCTCAATATATTCGATAAAGCTTATGTCAAATCTACAAATTACTCCCACTGTAAAGTAAGGGCAAACTGGTGCTACAAGAGCTCTCCCATTATGCGTGGGATCCTCGGAAGGGATAAGCCCACATGAGGCTTAATGTAGATAGCCTTCCCTTGCATTTTAAACGCAAGAGGTTGCTTCCACGGTTTATTAAAAAAAAAAATGGAGTAATTTCATGAAGGTACAAACAAGTAACTCTACATTCTTTATAAGTTTGACTTGTCAAATGCGAATCTTGGAAGGATGGAGTAAAAGGAAAGCCAAATGAGAAGTTTGATAAGTCCAATGTCTGTCCCAAAAAGAGTCTCATTTTTCAAAAAATATACTACTCCCTCCGTCCCAAAATGAATGACCGTATTTGCTCCAAATGAGAAGTTTGATAAGTCAAATGGTTTGTCCCAAAAAGAGTCTCATTTTTTAAAAAAGATACTACTCCCTCCGTCCAAAAATGAATGCTTAGCAAATTATGTCATTGATTTTGGGACAGAGGTAATAATAATTATAGTGATTTTTTTTGGAAGGTACAAACAAGTACAGCACCATCCATAAGAAGTTTGAAAAGTCAAATGGGACAATCATTTTGGGACAGATGGAGTATTATTTAAATAATGTCAAGGTAAGCTACTACTTACTTTCATCTCTTGCCACTCCTGGAAGGGAAACGCGAAACAAGTAAGCATCCTCAGATTCGGCAATGTCTACCGATCCTAAAGTGGGCCCAACTTTTCCTCGTGCAGCACTTCCTGTTACCACAACTCCATTTTTGGCAACAGCTAAGATCTCATTCAACTCCTTTTCAGTTGAATGAGATGGAAGAAATACCATGGCTGGCTGGTTTATCACAGAATCAGTGTCGTTTGGTGACGAAGCAAAATCGCTAGGTGGTGGAAGTGGGCCCGTGTATGGCACGCTATTCAGAGGTGCAACATCAAGCACATGTTGTAGAGGATCCAAATGTCTTCTTGAGTTACTGTCATTTGATTGTCAGAAATAATTAGAACATCTGACGTTTATCATTTGAAGCACACTATAGTATAATAAAATCATATGAGGAAGTATCATAAATCTAGGAAAACTAAATCTTTTTTTGCGCAGTTCATAGGTGAACTAATTAAAACTAGTCATATTAACATAACTGAGAAATGATACCAACTCTATGGTCATGCCTAGTATATCAAAATGCACAACATCCTTTTGTTCTTTTTGATTCTTTTTTTAGTAGAAGAAATTATTAGACGGAAGATATAAATAATACTCCCTCCGTTCCAAAATGATCTTCACATTTGACTATTCAAACTTTTTGAGGATATGAACACTTGCTTCACTAGCCATGTTATGTTTATGTACATTTAAGCCCAAATTGTAGAAATGGGAAGAACTTTTTTGGATAATGAAAAATGGCAAATGAGAAGATCGTTTTGGGACAGAGGGAGTACAACTCAGGAGGAGAAGCTGTCCTCCTAAAGAAAACAAGGGAAAATGGAACAACAAGTAGAAACAAAATGCAATTTAATAGTCCAACATGACTGCATGAACCTATGAATGAAGAGCTCAAGCCAATGAAGGGCTTCCCTACAAAATCTACACAAGTTTGTCTCTGATACACCTCTAAAATCTCCTGATCCAGACCCCATAATAAAGCAAGGAACTGAAACCTCTCCATAAGAACAATAAAAGATGACAACCAATCGTGGAAAATTCAGGCATTTTGCTCCATCCAATAACACCACTGACCACACAGTCATTAGAATCCCAAAATGCCACAAACAAACTGCAACCGGTGCCCCACATTTCCATAAGAGATGATGATCTCTTATGATTTTAAAAATCCTCGCGTTCCTCTCCATCCAAATGCACAAACAAAACGGCAACCCCCCCCCCAACACACACATAGCATATACAACACACAGAGCCTAACAGACGCACAGAACCCCGAACCCCTCAACGGCCCAACCCCTTTCTCTCTCAAAACAGAAAGAAGAAGGAACAAAAAAAGAGAGAATAAAAAATAAAGAAGAAATAACGAAGAAGGCGAGAAGAGCGAAGAGAAGGAGGAGGATAGCTGAATGGGAGGAGGGTCGGTGATGTGGGGGTGGTGAAGAAGACTGAGAGGTTGTCAATGGGTTGGTAAAGAGAAGGTAGAGAGAACTTCTTCATACATTTTTCTGCGAATCCTAATGAGATAATTAGGATTATGGTATAGATATTTACTCCCTCTGTCCTGGAATAAATGTCATAGTTGACAAGTCAATGTTTTTAAGCTTTTAGTTGTGTTTCCTTGATTGCCCCAATCTATTCATATGGGTAGAGTGACACCTCCTATGACATTGCAATGCTTGTGCCTATTAGAATGGGTAGTATAGGAAGATCACCAAACTTCAAACCCTATTTTTAGTAAGACGGCATTTATTTTGGGACAAACGCAAATAGAAAGTAGAACATTTATTCCGGGACATATGGAGTATATTTTTTCAAAAAGGGCCAAGTAAGTCGAACGGACCATGGGCTTGGCCTGGTCAATGACCAACATCCAAAGCCCGGCCTGCTCCAAAGGACCACGCACCCCATAAAAAATAAAGAAGAAATAACGAAGAAGGCGAGAAGAGCGAAGAGAAGGAGGAGGATAGCTGAATGGGAGGATGGTCGGTGATGTGGGGGTGGTGAAGAAGGCTGAGAGGTTGTCAATGGGTTGGTAAAGAGAAGGTAGAGAGAAGTTCTTCATGAGATAATTAGGATTATGGTATAGATATTTACTCCCTCTGTCCTGGAATAAATGTCATAGTTGACAAGTCAATGTTTTTAAGCTTTTAGTTGTGTTTCCTTGATTGCCCCAATCTATTCATATGGGTAGAGTGACACCTCCTATGACATTGCAATGCTTGTGCCTATTAGAATGGGTAGTATAGGAAGATCACCAAACTTCAAACCCTATTTTTAGTAAGACGGCATTTATTTTGGGACAAACGCAAATAGAAAGTAGAACATTTATTCCGGGACATATGGAGTATATTTTTTCAAAAAGGGCCAAGTAAGTCGAACGGACCATGGGCTTGGCCTGGTCAATGACCAACATCCGAAGCCCGGCCTGCTCCAAAGGACCACGCACCGTATAAAGGCCTGGACTCAGACCCACCACGAAAATGCAAGGTGGACAGGAAGTTGTAAGATCAATTTTTCCTAGAACTCTTTTCATATATTTTTCTCATATATCAAAATTTATTTAGAGTTCAATCGGTACGCCTTAAGACTGGGTTTCCATGTTTTTAACCAAATGAATGTAGTAACTATTTTATCTATGGAAATTAAGATATATATACACACACACACACACACCCCTTGTTAGCATTCAATATTAGTTTGAGTGTGTCGTACTAATGGAGATAAAAAAAAAAATCATCACATCCGTTGCATCAATAGCTTCGCTGCTAATATATTATTCCTTGTAAGCATTCAGCATTAACTTCGAATGCTATTTTTTATCCAATAACCCATTATTAGAGGGTGCGGGTAGAAGTCAAGTCCCATTGTACCAAAAATGGATATGTATTTGAGAACTAGGTTCCTACCAGAAAGAACTGCTTCATCCTTGAACTTACACGCCACGTCTCAACATCTAACCCCCTAACTTCGCAGACCCATAACAATGTGTTAGCAATCATGTCCCCGTATTCACTATTCCCACTACTCCTAAGGAGAGACCGACAAGTATGAGAATGCGTGAGAAACAAAACTTACGGTATTTGTCAAACCAGATGAACAAGATACCAATTTCCACCGATCCAAGACAATTCATAACCTTCTTAATTTCAAAGTTCAAAAACTAGTATCAACGAAGATTGTTAAATCCTAGCCAACTAACACCCCACAGTTAGTAAGAAAGCAAATATTTAATCCTAAAGCCCAAATAGAAGACGTCATCGTTGAATGTCTGACCTCACACATAATCTCAACCAAAACAAACATAGTTAGATTGATCTTCAATCCAGGGATCCACATAGAAGTTGGTAAAATAGTCATAGCCTAAATTAAGAAACTCGCTATCCTCGTATCGTGAAAGCCTCCTAATTAACACAGCAACAATGAATAAAAAGGAAAGATGACAACATGTCCCCTAAAAGAAAAGAAGACAACAAGTTCCATTGTCTCTTTTGGAGGCGAATGGACCAAAACAAGGTAATTGCCCAAAGAAACTACCATATATTGTGACTGCAGATCAGCCATATATATGGAAAAATAAAAAATAAACAATCTATCATTCAAGAATAAGACAGAAAAAAAAAATCATAAAGTGAAGCGGTTGAAGATGGAGTGGTACAAATCAACAATTGCAAGACCAATGTATAAGTAGCTGACATCTTCACGAAAGTAACACCATAATTTTATTTTTTTTAGCATAGTCTGATTGTTGATGGGTATTCAAAAGAAGACATTAAGAGGTAGCATTTAATTTAATGTCTACTTGGACGAGTTGGAGTGGTAGTTGAATATAAGGACTGTGTGATGAAGTATGTGTTAGGTCAAAGTGGGCCGTCATCCACGTGTACCAAATATTTAAGTGTCAGTTTCATAATCGAAGTTATATTTGTTTTCTCAAAATAACACTTTAGAAACGTATTTCTCAACATGTCGTGGTCAAATAAGTAATGCCAAATTGGCCTAGTTTGGAGTACAACCAACTGGTATCTGCGACTTTTAGTTTTTCTCAGGGTGAATATTGCAGTAGGCAACTGAGATTTCTAAGTTTCATAAAATGATTTCATTTTACCAAAACCATTTTCCAAAAATATCGGGAACAAAAATACTAATTAGAATCGCAATCGGTAACTGCAAGTTCACTTAAATAAACAATTAGTAAAATAAATAAGAGATCAAAACATTCTACAAACTCGCAATTGCTAACCGTAAGTCCATTAATAAATTCGCAGTTAGTAACTGTGGCGAAACAAACAAAGTCTCCTTGTTTCTGCACATATGAAAATACTGACAGTCAATGCCCTAACCCTAACCGCATTGAATTCGAGATTGTGTCCAGCAACTCATTAATGGCCAGGTATGAGCAACTTCGTAGCTCTTTTTTTACTTTTCTATCAGAGGAAATCCTCTAAGAAAGTTACGGAATCTTCATTTTAAGTCGCGTTCGAGCAGTTTGAAAACATTTAAATCCTTCCAAATATTTGATACCAGAACTGAAATTTGAACACATCATATATCGTCTCTTGAAATATGATTGTTGAACTTTTGGAGTTTGCTTTGCAGTTCATGAGTTAGTAGATGTGACTATATGAGAAACACTTTTTTTATCCACCATCAAAATTTTCCCAAGTAGAATGCTCGAACACCCTTGGTGGGTGGCAGATATGAGACACTAAAATCGCAATTAGTAACTGTGAATTTTTACGGTAAACAATGAATTTTAGTAAAATGGCGATCGCTAACCGCAATTTTAATTAAAATAAATTTCTCCCCTAAAAGCAAAAAACTCATTTATACTTGGACTTACACACCACGTCTCAACATCTAACCCCCTACATTTGCAGACCCATAGCAACGCAAGCAATCATGTCCCTGACTCCCTGGTATCCATCCACTATTCCTACTACTACTAAGGAACGAACGACAAGTATGAGAATGCGTGAGAAACAAAACTTTATGATATTGTGTCTAACCATATGAAAAAGATACCTCCTTCCACCTATCAAGACAATTCATTCCTGTGCTACCTCTTTCTAGTATGAAACCTGTGTCTAAGTAATAACCTTCTTGATTTCAAGCTTCAAAACCTATTATCAACGAGGATTGTTGAATCCTAGCCAACGATCACCCCCACAGTAAGTAAGAAAACAAATCTATGATCCTAAAGCCCAAATAGGTTACATCACTGAATGCGTGACCTCACACATAATCTCTTTTAGAGGCGAATGGAGCAACGCAAAGTAAATCTACCATTCAAGAATATGAGAGGAAAAAAAGTTCATAAATTAAGCATTGCAAGACCGACGTACAAGTAGCTCACATCTTCATGAAAGCAACTGCAAAGAAAACTTTAGAATATTCTGATAGTGGATGGGTATTCAAAAGAAGGCATTAAGAGGGAACGCTAGATATTATGCCTAATTGGACGAGTTTGAGCGGCAGTTTAATATAAGGAATTTTGTGTGTTTTGATCAAAGTTGGCCACCATCAGAGTGTAGTTTAAGTGTCAGCTTTTTTAATAGGCATTATTATATAGGCTTATCCGCTTATGTGAATATATTTTTTCTCAGAACAACAAAATTTCGTAGCTAAGAAGGTATTGCCCAAAATGACCTAGTTTGGAGAGAGTGTAATCTTTGAGATCATCTTCTTGAATGAACTCATAAATTTGCACCATCTGAGGCATCAAACTGCCTTCCTTCTTCTTTCTGCAATCGCCTAATCCATTTAAGTTCCCTCCTCTAACACCAAGAAAAGAACCCACACAAGCCACTCTCAAAGAAAGAGGAACAATCACAAATCACATTCAGGGCCATAGATCAGATACAGCAAACACACAAATCTATAATCTTAACACCAACAGCCAAGCCATGTGCCCTAACCAGTTTTGCCACATTCCCAATCCCACAAAATCAAATAAAATTAGGGCTCCCACTTAATCTTTTCCCTTGCACAATGAAATTGAACAAAAGCAGACCTAGATATAATAAACTGAGAGCATACCCATGATCAATTTCGCACTTTTTCTAAAACGAATCAGTTTACAGATGGATTCATTTAGCTGATTTTAACTGACTGGGATTAAAAAAAATTAAATTAAAAAAATAGGAGCACTCGCCTGTTTAAAGAAGCCATTTCGGAGAGGATGGATGTCGTCGGAAGAACGGGAATTCGCCGGAGATTGAAAGACTGTGTGTTTGCTGTATAAAATTACTATCACAAGTTAGCAGTAATCCAGATGCTGTGAATTCAGACAGGATTATAGTTGCGGAGCGGTAAATAATCAGGTGTACGGGGGAACACCTGCGCTACTAAGGGGTTATTCCCCTAAGGTCCCTCAAAAACACTCTATTTATTAAAAAGGATAATATTTTTGAGAAGGGGCGCTAAAGGAATGACCGCACCCTCGAGGGGTATTTTTGCCTAAGATTTTCTTAGAGACTTTTTGAGCTTTGAGCATTTTGAAATGCTCATCTAACTATCCGATATATATTAAAATTGGTGAAGAGAACTATGGTGTTAATATGAAGATGAATCATAGAGGAGGCTTGAATTTTGTGATGTCACGTCAATGCTACCTTCATAAATAAGTTTAATTACTATATAGGGTAGGGAATTTCTATTTGCACAATTTTTTTTCTATGTGCACAATGTTTTTTTTTTGTTTTTTGTGCAAAAGCTGCCAATCAAGTACCTACCCTTATTTCTTCCTCGGTTTTGGTTCTTGTTACTGATGGACTATGTTCTCATTTACTACGCTTTATTACAATGTTCCTACACCAACAAACCTTAAGGGGGCGTTTGGTTCGGCAGAAAAAAAATGAAGGAATGGAATGGGAATCCTGAAGGAATTAGAAAGGAAAATAATTGGTCAAACCTTGTGTTTGGTTGACACGGAATGGAATTGAATTTCCATTCAATTCCTAGGTAATTCATGTTTGGTTTCAAGACAAAAGTGTTGGAATGGAATAATAATAATAAATAATAATAATAATAATAATAATAAGAAGAAGAAGAAATAATAATAATAAATAATAATAAAATACTAATAATAATTTTAATAATAAGAAATAATAATAAGAAATAATAATAATAATAATAATAATATTAATAATAAGAAATAATAATAATAATAATAAATAGTAATAATAATAATAATAAATAATATTAATAATAAGAAATAATAATAAATAATAATAATAAGAAATAATAATAAGAAATAATAATAATTAATAATAATAATAATATTAATAATAAGAAATAATAATAAATAAATAATAATAATAATAAATAATAAATAATAATAATTATTATTATTATAGTAATAATAATAATACAAATAAAAATAATAATAATTTTATTATTGATTATTATTATTACTATTATTATTATATATTATAATGATAAATTATTATTTATTATTATCACTATTATTATCACTATTATAATAATAATAAACAATAATAATAAAAATAATAATAAAAAAAAATATTATTATTTATTATTATCACTATTATTATTATTATTATTATTATTATTATTATTATTTATTATTATTATTTTTTATTGTTATTATTTATCATTATTATTTTTTATTATTATTTATTATTATTATTTCATTTATTATTTATTATTTATTATTATTTATTATTATTATTATTTATTATTATTATTATTATTTATTATTATTATTATTATTATTTATTATTATTTATTATTATTATTATTATTATTATTTATTATTATTATTATTATTATTTATTTTATTATTATTATTATTATTATTATTATTATTTTATTATTATTTTATATTATTATTATTATTATTATTATTATTATTATTATTATTATTATTATTATTATTATTCAATTCCATCAATGGAATGATTTTGGTGGAATTGAACTTTCCATCCATTTTGTGAAGGAATGGAGAATTCCTTCATTTGAAGGAATTGACCATTGCAATGGAATGAAAATTAAAAAAAAAATGAACCAAACATGATAATGGAATTGGTCAACCGGAATTCACCATTCCATTCCTCCCTTTTACCACCAACCAAACGCCCCCTAAATGCTTTGTCAGTAAAGAGAAGTATCGGATAGTTGCAATTTGACTAAAAAGGTGAAAATGAACAATTTACAAAGTAATTGACTGTTTAAAATTAAATTATTTTAACTTCCAACACAATATGGTTGCAACTAAATATTTATTACCTTCCACTCCTTTGACAAAAATAAGTTATATATATAATGGAATAGTTACTTATTGTTCAGATTTTTACTAAACATTTCTCTTTGTATAACATAAACACTTATTAAATCTGCAAAAAAGGACAATTGAATTTTAAAATGGAAAGATGGAGAGAAGATTTGTCAGAGTCAAGTAATAAGGTTTATGTTAACTTACTTTTTCTTAAAATATACTTTATTGCCTTAATTTCAAATTTGCTCTTACATATTTACAAATGTGTTTATTATTTAGGATGATGATATATATGAAAATGAAGATGAATCAAATGCCTATGTCACTTGCGGATTCGAGACCGACCAGGTATAATATTCTAAGAATGTAAAATTGATATTAATGTTTGATCATATGTAATTGTATTGACCATCAAAAATCAAATCATTTTTTTTAAGGACAGGGGGAGTATACAGCATGCAAGTTCAAGGAAATGAACTTGTGTGTATTAAATACTCCATTTGTTTGAATATATAACGAGTTATAATTTTTTCAATGACTAATACTTCGAAGATATTTTTTTTATTTTTTTGGAAAAATAACATTTGCTTTTTGACTATAGCTTAGTCTAACTCCCAAAACAATTGAGTGGCAATAGCGTTTTCATATAATATTATACATTTTGGTAAATAATTTTCTGCCGATGTGACACTTTTGGAAAAAAAAAAAATCAAAACACAATTGAAATTTGAAGTTATAATTTTTACAAAAATCCTCATCTACAAAGAAATGCATAACAAAAGCACTCCACACAAATTCTGAAAGTACACAGTATTAGTTAAAAACAAAACAACGAAATTTCTTAAACAATGGAAAAATATTACTCCCTCCGTCCCAATTTAAGGTTTTTACTTTCCTTTTTAGTCTGTTTCAATTTAAAGTTCTTACTTTGACAAATCATTAAATGATTTATTGGTAACAAATTTATGATTCATTAGAAATGTAAAATTGACATTAAATTGAGCTAAATAAATGTTTCATCCTCAAATTTTGTAGTTTTTGTTCCTTTTAGTAACTCTCTTTTTTTTTTTCCTTTTTTTGACTGATATTTTTTTGTGGACGCTAAATTGTTATTTTTAAAAATTATTGTTGACTTAAAAAAATCTCTTAAAATTAGTTATCATCATTTTGATAATTATAAGATTATTTTGTTGTTAGTGTACATCCATTTCCTTAGAAAAAAAAAAGAGGAAGTCTTTTGTGAGACCGTCTCATGTATGAGACGGGTCTCGATGAGAGAGAAAATGAGCTTGCCCCACTCAGCTTCTAATGAAGCAATTATTTACTCTCTTAACAAAATTCGTCTCACGTAAGACCGTCTCACACAAAAATTTGTTAGGAAAAAAAAAGCCAAATAAAAATAAAGGCGTAGGATGGTAGGATTTTTTTTATTCCTTTTCAACGAAGGGTGGTAAGAGTTGGATGGGACATGTTTGCTTTCACTTTCTTTCTTTTTTTTCAAGATTTATTTGATGTTTAAGTTTTTGCAAACAAAAAGAAGTTTTATTTTATTTTCTTTTGTTAAGCTGAATTTTCATTTCTTTTAAATTTAAACACCATAAATTTTATAAATTTATGAACAAGTGTCTATATATAAAAAACGAAAAAAGTATTTAAAAATGGGAGGATTTTACCTTCAAAAATTTGCTACAGTAGTATTTTTTCTGTTTTATCATTTTCCTTTCAACTTGTTTTTTCCCTCCTTTTTACTTGTTTGGGATGGAGTGGAATTCACTCCATTTTAAGATGGGAGGATTTTACCTTCAAAAATAAAATTTTACAACCATATTACAATTATTTTTTCCTTGTCCGTATTTTTACTAAAATAAAATCCGTAATATTATCTTACGTGTCCCGTTTCGATTGGGTGCATAGTGTGGGATTTTCTCTTGGTTATGTTATTGTCATCAAAAGATCGATAAATAGTTCATATGGATCTATTGTTCAATTAAAATGTGATCGTGGTGGAATATATAAAAGTAAGAAAATCTCCACTAGGAATACTGGCACAAAAAAAAATTGGTTGCCCCTTTGAATTGGAAGGAAAATGTATGGAAGAGGGTGACGGATGGAGGTTAAATATAATATGTGGAGAACATAATCATGAGTCTTCTTCGAAATTGGAAGGTCATCCATATGCAAGGCGGTTGTCTGAAAATAAAGCTCAAATAGTCGAGGATTTGTCAAAGAAGTTCGTAAAGCCACGGGCTATCTTGACCACTCTAAAG
The DNA here is from genome assembly GCA_026119855.1 of Campanula takesimana. Lineage (NCBI taxonomy): Eukaryota > Viridiplantae > Streptophyta > Magnoliopsida > Asterales > Campanulaceae > Campanula > Campanula takesimana. Next base: position 53,173 of record JAOWBW010001452.1, read on the forward strand.
GAACAAAATGAGGGTAATGTGTCTACTGTCAAAACGATATACAATGTACGTCAAAAGCTTCGTGCTACGGAAAAAGGCGGTAGAACTCATATGCAGGTTGTTATGGCATTTCTACAACAAAATGGCTATATTTTTTATAGTCGTACAAATGATAGAACCAATGAGTTGGAAGATTTATTTTTTGCTCACCCACAATCATTGGAGATATGGCGTGCCTTTCCGGATGTGTTGTTGATGGATGCGACATACAAAACAAACAGGTACAAGATGCCTCTCCTTGAAGTTGTTGGCGTATCTTCAACTAACGTGACATTTTGCATAGCGTTTGTTTTTATGCATGAAGAAAAAGAATCCAACTATACTTGGGCTTTAAATTGTCTTAAATCGACAATAGATGGATGTACTGTTCCGCGTGTTATCGTTACAGATAGGGAGTTGGCTCTGATAAACGCATGCAAATATGTATTTCCAGAAGCCAAATGATTACTTTGCAGATGGCACATCAATATAAATATTTTGAAGAAGTGCAGACCAACAATACAATCACTTGAATATTGGAATTTGTTTTCTAAAGCATGGAACAGATTGGTTGAATCTGAAAGTGAAGAAGTATACATGTCTAATTTTGCACAACTCGAAGCAATATTGCTTAACTTTCCAGGTACTTTTAAAATTAATATGTACTTATTTTTATTTACTTTTTAAAATAAAATGTGTATTTTTTAGCAAAACACATATTATATATTCTTTACTTATTTTTGAGTAAAATAATTCTATTAAAATATGAAAGCATTTATCATTAAATGACTAAACGCGTTTTTCATTTACAATTTTGCTTTTATATATTCATGTTCTTATAAGTGAACATTCATAATAGTAAATTAAGTTTGTTTGACTTTTCAGGTGTTTTTGCTTATATAAATGCAACTTGGCTTACACCTTATAAAGAAATGTTTGTATCTGCTTGGGCTGACAAATTTCTTAACTTTGGAAATCACACAACAAATCGAGTGGAGAGTCAGCATGCTAAGTTAAAACGATACTTGGAGGCCTCAAATTCAGATTTAGAAAGATCACTTGCTTACATTCACCAAGTCATTCAGTCACAAGTCACATATATAAAAGCAAGTCTTGAACAGAGCAAAATTGTCATTCGACATCGGTTCAACACGCCGGTTTTCCGAGAATTGCGTAGTTTCATTTCAATTTATGCTCTTGAAATAATATTGAAAGAGTATGAGAGGTCTAAAGATGTTGAATTTTACTCTGGAAATTGTGGATGTCAGTTGCGTACAAGTCATGGGCTGCCATGTGCACATGAATAGGTGATATATTTCAATAAAGGTCGTCCTATCCCACTTGATTCAATTGATAAATTTTGGAGGAAGCTTGACTTATTACCGTGCACACCTGTGGGAGATGATGATTTTGGTTGTGAAGCTGAGCTGCAAATGTTTAATGCACAGTTCAAAAAAAGTCAAGATCTCGTAAATTTAGTTTTCTTCGAAAGTTGAGAGAGATAATTGCGCCATCAACAACTTCGGTTAGTGAACCAACTTTTCATGCTACAACTCGTGGGTGTCCTTCCTTAAAGTATAAAGTTTTCAGAAAAAACCGTGTTGACCCGCCAGTGCGAACTCAGAAACCAACTCAAAAACCAGAAAAACCATCTCGGAAACAGGATCAGATTCCAGCTCCGCCAGCACAAAAGCCGAGTAGACATAGTTGTTCTTCCGCAAGGTTTGTTGAGGTTAATAAATCTCAGTTTTCGGAACCAGCACGACACAGTTACTCTACGAGCCAACAATACTCTTTTCATCCATACATTCATCAATTTCCGGCTATACTTCATCCTTACATTACGCAGGTACACGATGTAATGAATGATGGAAATTGTGGATTTCGAGCAATAGCCGTTTGTCTTGGTCTTTCTGAAGATGCATGGCCCACTATCCGACATAATTTGATAGAAGAGCTGGTCACGTATGAAGCAGAATATGTCGAGATGTTCGGGAGTGGAGGATGGTTAAATGTTTATAATTCGTTGAATTTCTTTGAGATTGGTAGATGTGCACCCCATGAGCATTGGATGAGTATGCCTGAAATGGGTGTCCTTATTGCTTCAAAGTACAATGTGATATTACACGTTCTAAGCATTCAAGGCAGCATGACGCACTTACCACTTCGATCGAGTCCGCCCCCATGGTATCAACATGTTGCTATTGCAATCGGACACGTTAATAATAATCATTACGTCCAAGTAACAATGACAGGAGGGTACCCAATGCCCACTCTCATGCCACAATGGGTTCATTTCAAATATAATTGTGCAGCTAGATGGGCTACTCCATATTTGAATCGGATTAACAATTATCAGCAGTATTTACGCTCTAATTATAGTGCTGAGTTTATTGTATTGGATTGATTCAAGATATGGAATGAGTTAACTTATTTTCATTTTCAATGTTTGTGAGATAAATTTTTAAATTTCAATAATTTTTGATATTAAAATAATTTTTTTTTAAATATATATTTATTATAAATCTCATATTATGTAGAAATTGGTTATAAATAAATGTATAAATTAAAATATGAGCATAACATATTTGTGATCCAGCTAGGCCATGTGAATGTTTTGCTCCATATGTGTATAAATATTTTTATGCTAAGTAATTTTTTTTTTAGAATTGCTACATCACTAGCCATTACCTTGATTCCTTTCGGAAAAAAAAAAACCATTACCTTGAGAATTTGTATTTGGTACAATAAAATAAAAAGAACCAAAAGTCAAATGGCGGAGGGAGTTGTAGCAACGAATAGGGAGTAGGGACAATTTTTTTTTTTGTCAGACTCAGTTTCCTTCACAATAGCCTGGCTGGATAGGTTCAAAGTTTGATATGTCAAGAAAGTATAATTAGGGGAGGGTTTTACTACTATCGAGGTTTTTTACACAAAAAAATTGTGCAAATAGTAGGACCCATAGGGTAACTATAGTCTCAAAGTATACTGGTCTTATCTTAAAAGACTCGTATAGATAAGGTGCTCAAAAAGTTTAACATGTATGTCTTGCCCTTGTTGTTAAGGTTGACAAATTCAGTCTTTAACAATGCATGATAACCAATTGAGACTTTATGCGGGTAACAAATTCCTTGTGCTTGTGAAATTGGGAGCGTAATGCATGTTAGAGAACTTTTTTAAGGAAGAGTATGTTACAAAATTTCTTGTTAGAGAACTTTTTTAAGGAAGAGTATGCTACAGTCACTGACAGCTACGGACACAAAATTTGTAGCACACTGAGGTGACTTTTCACAATATTTAATTGTAGAACTTCCTATACAACTTAAAGTGATTAATACTATATCTAGCAAACTAAAGGTTTATTGTGATAATCAGGATGCAAATTTATTATCCATGAATAAGTTGAGCGGTAGAACAAAAATACAATGACATCAAGTATCTTGTTGCAACACAAAGAGTCTTAAATCAAGATAATTTTGATTCAATATATTAGTACGTCCACTATGCAAGCGAATCTCATGACATAATGTTAGCTACTAGTCTCTTTTGAGAATATGCTAGTAGAATGAATTAGGGACAATGATTTTTCTCTTTACATAGTAGTTATTTGCTTTTAGATTGTGCTAGGAAAAATGTGTAATAGGTAACTTTCAATGATAAACTAGAATATATGATGTTTAAAAAAAAACTCATTTGATAATTGTGGTTAGTATAGTGCTTGGCATTCCACCTCACTTACGTGGAGCAACTACACTTATGGATGATCAGTTGAGTGGATTAATATCAACCGCTTACTAGACTGAAAAATATATAAGTTTAGTTGACTTGTATAAGTATTGCAAGTATGAAAGATTGAAGGAAGGGAAATATAAAAAAAAAAAATTGATTTAAATATGAGTATAGTATAAAGGAGAAACATCTACATCGACTAAGAATATCAAATTCTTAAAAGAAGTCGTTACAAATCTTGCGATTGAAGGAGATTGACAAGAATGCCTTTTACGACTTTGAAGACAACGTAAAGGCATGTATATCTTTAAGAGTTAACACAATCTTACAGCATACGCAGGCGCCCGCATAGGAAGGTATGCGGCCAATCTATACGGTCGCATATGACCAGCAAAATATGTTATTGGGCTAGTTTCTGCATAAGTCCTAAAGCCCTAGGATTAGGGTTAAGAGAATAAATACTATCTTACCTCTTCTGTCTCAAAAAGGTTATTCAATCTAATAAAATCGTGTGATTTGTTCTTGTTTTCTAACGCTTTAATATCTTGTACGCAATTTGTTATTTGTAATCTAATATGTAATTTGTGATATGTAATACGCTCTCCTTCCTACAATAAGGGGCACAGAAATGAGCATGCACAAAAATTAAGGAGGGAACATTTATATTAATAAAATTTAAAGAGTATTATCCTTTTTTTTACATTACAACTTCGTTAGTTCATTGATAAAATATCATTTCTCTTAATTATAATTCGAATATGTAAGTTTTGTACAAATTATATTAGTTTTGTAACATATTTTGTTAGTATTCTAACATAACTTGTAAAATTTCTAACATAGCCCGTTAAAAATGTTAGATTTTTAAGTATACGGAGTATTTTGTTACTTTTTATTGACTTTAAACATATTCTAACATATATTGTTAATATTTGTTGATATCAAAAAAGAAAAAACAATAAAAACATTTAAATTTTTAAACAGATATCAATAGATTTTTAACAAGATCTGTTAACAATTTAACAGTTACATTTAAAACAAAAAAGAAATAAAAAAGGGGGCAAATCCGTATGGACCCGTGCCCGCTTGACCTGTAGATGAGTTGTATCCGCACCCATACACGGTTCGGGTTCGGATACTTGAGACTGGGACCCGGACCCGGACCCGTTTGGCCACGTCTAGTATGCAGCATGTAATCTGTAATCTGAAATCCGCTTCCTTAGTAAAAAGAAATGTTTTTCCTTTGCCCGTGAATGTAGCTAACACAACATTAGTGAATCACATATTTATGTGTGTTACTTTTATTACTAACATCATTATTCTTTGTTCTTTCTGCATCCTCTACATCAAAGGACGTTGTCGGTAAATATAAATGTTATACTCCATTTGTCCCGGAAAATGCCTCTTTTTTGTTGCTACCACGAATGAACTTTAAGCAATAATTTAGGTTACTTCTAATTATTCAAATGAAAATCTACAACTTGTTAGTGATACACCATTATAAATACTACCTAAACTATTTTTTAGATTCTCATTAAAATAATTAAAAGTAGCTTAAATTATTGCTCAAACTCCATTCGTACTAACAATGAAAAAAAGAGGGACTAACTTTTCGGGACGAACTTAATAGGGGTTCCTTAAAAATACATAACTGGACCAAGATCTGATTGGAGCCTTTTCAAGGGACCTTATAGGTATAGGTATAAACTCTCTGTTTTTCATTTTCTGTGTTGTTCCAGATTCGCCGACGATTACCACAGTTTAAGAATAGTTGAAATTTGTATTCGACTAGTAGTAATTGATACACCCAAGAATTGAAATGAATACCCTTTTCGTTTTGATGGTATCCATTCCAAATTAGGATTAAAAAAGTTGCAGAAATGAAAGGGGGAAATGGAGTTTTACGTCAATGGAGGAATTTGGGGCGACAATGGAGAAGATCTTTCTCTACGGACAACAACATTGATGAAGTTCCTTCCTCCAAGGTCCAAATCTTTGACCGAAACCTCAAACGTAAGCAAGTTAAGTCCCCTACCTCCTATCTATCTACAGTACTAATTTGTATAGTATGTCTTTTTTATTTAATTCAATAAGATTTTTACTTGAATTTGACATTTGATACCCATTTTGTCCTAGTGGGAATGCCCTCTCCTGGTTTTTTTTTTTTTCCAAGAAAATCAAAGAAATCAGTCTTGTAGGCAGCGGCGGAGCTAGAATTTTCTTGAAACAAGGGCTAAATTAAGTTTATTATACAATATTATGATGTATTACCTAAATTTAGTTTAAACGGCGCAATAGTATAATATAGTGTCATTTTTGTTGGTCAAAATTGGGGGCATAATACAATTTTTTCATGGTAAAAATCACTATTTTTCAAAATGTAATAGTACAATTTGAAATGTAAATGCAAGGCATGGCTCCGCCCCTGATTGTAGGCACTTTGGTAGAAATACTGTATGTTTATATGCTTAGACTGTCAAGTTTAAGCTTAAGGTGATGGAAAGGAGCCCAACAATGAATATACACTCTGTGTAGTTGCTTTATTGTCGAACTAATAATTTTGTTGAAACTGAGCTATCTTAAATTAACAAAACCAACTGATTGATCAGTCTGCCCATACGATGTTGCGAAGTCGAGGGATCATCTATCATTGTCTCTTGAGACTCAGTGGTGGCTTGTGACCAGTATCTCATATAGACACGCATTAATGCGACTTTCCTCGGTCCATCTTTTAAACCAACAATTGGATGCTGTTGACCCGACCCTTTTAGTATTATGTTTTGTTCATTCTATGTTCCTTCGCACCCTCCATATTCTCCTTGCGCATATGTGTTTCTGTTGATTCTGTATGTATGCGTTGTGATGTTTCAAATTATTGGTTGAGTTGTGACATTGATATCTCATGCTTTTACAGCGTGATCGAGCTGCATGGTTGATGTCTCCGAAGGATTCTTTAGTCGATGCCGTCGCTGATAATCTACTGGATCGGTTGGAGGTATTATTCTTCTCCTTACTGAAGTAAGCTCATCTTACTTTCTTTAAATGATGGGATAAACTTGTATGCTCTTTTATGTTCTTTTTACTTCTGGAATGAATTAGAATTCTGGGCACTCAACTGTAACAGTAATATTCTTACTAATGTGTTCCTTTCTAGTATCATCTTTGCTAGTTGCTGTAGTTGTCTGGAAATTTACAAAAAATGTGTCCTCAGCATTTTATTGCGTTACATATTCAATGTAGGATTATTATCTAAGATATTTTTTCTTCTGGAGAGTATCTTTTTTTCCTATAAGGTTATGGGAGTGTTCCTTGAAATCAGTATACTGATTTACAAGTTCTTTGTTATAAAAGCGCGCAAACAACGACCTTTATGCAAGTAATACACGAAATAGTAAAAGATTTTTTTTACTGGAAACATAAAACTTAAATCACTTAGTGTACTAGTTAATAGGTGTGATATCATCAACAAAAACAACTGTGGTAAAGGTGTGACAGACCAAAATTAGGTTGGATGGCAATTACTAAAAAGAATATGAATGGGTTGTTTGATTGATAATCTTGAATTGAATGTTATCAAAGCAGAAACGGAGCCAGGAATGACCCATTCTTCTCTATCCACCACTAACATGCCTTCCACAAGGATTTGGGGCTCCCTCAAAAAGATGCAGTGATAATCAGATTTTCAGAGCGAGCTTGCACTTCACTCTGAATGAGATGAGACCTGTTTACGAGTTTTGCCCCCTTCCATCCCTGCAAAATATTGTTAGGGTTGAGCTTATTAAGAATCAAGGTCCAAATATAGGCTCTATGTCTGAAGGGTACTTTAGCTTTTGAAATGAATGAAATCAGAAAAAGCAGATTTTGAGAACAAAATAAATGGGAAAGGTTCCTAAAGATGGTAGCATTCTCTCCTGGGTAATCAGGCCACGCATGTCCTTTGGGACGGAGGGACATGGTCCGAGTTACTCAGGATTCAAGCAGGTTGATATAATGATCCACGATGACCAACGAAACCCTAGGTCTCCCGATACACTAAACATTAAGGAAAAATTGCAGTTATAGTCATCCAACTATACCCGATGTGTGGTTTTGACCACTCAACTCATATTTTTTTCATTGAATAGCCTGAACTAATTTTTTTTTTTTGGCATTTAATAGCTTAAACTAATTTTTTTGAGTGCCGGAGATCACTAAGCCTAACGACATCCTATTTTTTCTAGTTAAGTTGTCATGTGCATTACGCATGACAAAACTTTGAAGGGTAAAATAGGAAACTAATGGGAAAAGGGTTAAATTGTTAAAAGAAAAACTATTGGCCTAAAAATATAACTTCAGAAATTCCAGCCTAGTGCTGGCCGGATTGATTATGTGACAGTGCCAAACAGGAGTAGGAGAAAGATGGTCGATCGGCAACGGGTGCGCAGAGTGGAGACTGGATTTGTGTTGGCACTGACCTAACCAATATGTATGGGTGCTGGTGTTTGAAGAAGACGTAGTGGGGCCATCTGTAATGGATATAACGGAGAAATGAGGCGCCGACCTGAATTGAGGTGTTGCCGGAATTTTCTCAGATCTGGTGAGATGCATTCTTGGCTAGACAAGGCGATGGGTTGTGGGGATTGATGCCGTTCTGGGATTGTGCAAGGACAAGAGAGGGGTGGAATTGAGGAGCATGAACCAGAGGGGATAAGCGCGATACGACCTGGGGAGACAAACCGCTAGGTATTTGGCGTGCTCAGCGGCCATGAGACAGAACTCAGATTTGATTGCAGGTTGCCGGAAAGCTAGTCGGAATCCGGCAAGCCTTGCTTTTCCCGATCGGATAAGGAGAGAGAGAGAGACTGCCAAGGATTTTGAATAGGGTTTGTATAATATTTTTGGGCTTTAATGCCCCTTTCACTTTAAATTTTTAGACATTAAACCCAATTTTTTTTTTATTATTATTATTGAAATTTTATGGTTTTACCGTTTTACCCTTTTGAATTCGTCTTGTGCATTGCACATGAATTTTTTGACAGCAAAATATGGATGTCGTTAGGCTTAGTGATCACCGGAGCACAAAAGAATTAGTTCAGGCTATAGAATGCCAAAAATATGAGTTGAGTGATCAAAACCACTCATCGGGTATAGTTGTGTGACCATAAATGCAATTTTTCCAAACATTAATCTGAAGGAAAGCATTATTGAAACCAAGAATGACCGAAAACAAGTCGTCCTTAAGAATTAGCTCCCTTGCTACCGAGAAACAAATAATCATGAATTCAGAGGCATCTTACTATCACTCACCAACCCAGTGAGATATATGTTTATAAGTTCTTGTCCCTTCCATATCTAGAAGATATCGTTAGTGTAGAGCTTATTAAGAATCAAGCTCCATATATATACTCCCTCTGTCCCAGCAGAAGTAGGACTAGAGGAGTTTGCACACTAATTAAGAAAAACTAGTAAATGTGTGGTAGAAAATGAAGAGAGAGAATGAGTGGAGTAAATAGTATTGTTAGTTGGATAAATTGAGTGGTGGAAAATGAAGAGAGAGAATGAGTGGGAAAAATAGTAGTGTTGGTTGAATAAATTGAGTGGTAGAAAATGAAGAGAGAGAATGAGAGGGGTTCAAACATTTCCATTTTGGGCAGTCTCACTTTTAGTGGGACGAACCAAAATAGAAAGAAGTCTCACTTGTGCTGGGACGGAGGGAGTAGGCACTAAGTTTAATGGGAGTTTCAACTTTCAGAGTGAATTAGGAAATAGGGAAGCGGGTGAGTTTGGATAACAAAGCAAGTTGGAAAGGTTCCTAAAGTTTCACTATACGACTCCTAATAAAAGACGAAAATGGTATCAGAGATGTTTCGTCTTATCATTTATAATTTAAATATATTGTTTTAAGATGCCATTATTTTATTTGCTTTTACTTTCATTAAGTCCTAAACTTATCTATGATTTTTTGGAGTTACAGTTTCATCTTTTAATGCCATTTGTCTTTGTAGGATTGTAAAAAGACATTTCCTACTGGATTATGTTTGGGAGGCTCCTTGGAAGCTGTTAGACGTTTGTTACGTGGCCGTGGTAAGATTTCGGTATTTGCAAACCATATTTTCTGTTTTTTCCTACTAAATTCTAGTCTTTTGCTTGATTTCATCTAATTCTAATCTTCATAAAATCCTAGTTTTCTGATAAATAAATCATTTGTGGTGCGTATACTCTGGAATGCGATAATTTTGATTGGACACGCCCTGCTGCTCCCATGAGCTATCATGATATCTGCATCAAGGACTCCTCCATACATTCATTTTTTCATACTATTTTAAATATTTTGCATGAGGAAACAAGCTTTGCGATCTCTTTAGAGATTTATTCTTGTTTCAGGAGCCATTCAAAAACTTATTATGATGGATCTGTCATACGACATGGTAAAGTTATGTAAAGAGGCTGAGAAAGATTTGTCTGGCGATAATGTTGAGACTTCATTTATGGTTGGTGATGAAGAGTTTTTGCCAGTCAAAGAAAAGTACGTAATTAGCTTTTCCGTTATAGTGGAATTTGAGATATTAATCTACTCGTAAAATATTTATACTTCATTTCTTGGTGTGTAAATATTTATTTACTTTGAAAGAATTTGTTTGTGTTCTTAGTTCTCTTGATCTAGTTATTAGTTGCTTGGGACTCCATTGGACAAATGATCTTCCTGGAGCGATGATACAGGTTAGTGTTTCTTTTATTACTCCCTCCGTCCCAAAATGATCCTCCCATTTGACTATTCTCACTTTTTAAAGATGTGAACACTTGCTTCACTAGTCATGTTGTGTTTATGCACATTTAAGCCCAATTTGTAGAAATGAGAAGAACGTTTTGGGACAATGGAAAATGGCAAATGGCAAATGAGAAGATCATTTCGGGACAGACGGAGTACTACTAGTGTGACTACTGCAATAGAAACAATTATATTGATGTCTTTTTTTCTTTTTTTTTTCTTTTTTTCCTGTAGTCCTTTTCACATTCTCATGTTCTATTGAAGTTTGTTTAGGATAGAATCTTGATTTGGCTATCTTGTAGTAATACTGTGGTTATATTTGCCGTGTCCATGACAGAGTAGGATGGCATTAAAACCTGATGGCTTATTTTTGGCAGCAATTTTTGGTGGAGAAACATTGAAGTCGGGTTTTCTTATATTTTAATTTAAATTAAACCTGAGGATCATTCAAGTATTGTTTTTCCTAATTATGTTTCCTTGCAGGGAGCTGAGAATAGCCTGCACCGTGGCACAAATGGAGCGTGAAGGAGGCGTGAGTCCACGGGTATCGCCCTTAGCACAAGTACATTCTTCATAACCATTTTCCCCACATAATGATTGATTAAGGAAATAAAGAGAAACAACTTATTTGCTGCATATTTATTATAATCATCCTAAAAGCTGATTTGAGAATCTTGGGCCTCCCTCCATCCCGGAAAGATAGTCTCATTTTGACTTTCTTGGTCAACACAATTGAACTTTGACCATTATTTAATAAAAATCGAATTATCCATATGCATTTCTAAAAATTGTCATTTATACTCCTTATGGTGAAACAATAACAATTTTGAGAATTGCCAAGGATAATCGGGTTTTCATTAAATAATATAAAGTTTAATTGAGTCGACCATAAAGTCAAAGTGGGACTATCTTTCCGGGACAGAGTGAGTAAAAGAGAAAGCAAGATAGGAGGTAGGTGCAAAAAGATAGAAATACATTTTCATGTATATGTATGTTTTATGAGCAAGAATCACCCACGTTGTATGTCTTGTACTCTAATTCTTGTGAAAGATTCTTGGGAGGCATTGTCGCCATTCTATCTCATCTGTTTCAAAGTTTGATTGAAATATCTTAACGAGCATGTAGAATTCTGTAAAATGTATACTATTTTCCTGGTTCTGAGTAGATTTCTGAACTGAAGATTAACCTGTCCAAATCATGCTGCGATCAGTATTAGTCTCTATATGTATGGTTCTTATAGGTTTTAGAGTGAAAGTGAAACTGTGAAACCTCTTCTTTTTCTTTATCTTGGGATGGCTTTTGGGAGGGAATCCAACATCGGTTTCTTTTGGGACCCTGAGGTTGAGAGGTTGGTAGTTGTTTGGATTGGTGGAAGGAGTTTTCTTTCCATGGGTGGAGAATTATTTGATCAGACTCTTTTTATAGAGTGTTACGTTTATTATTTGTCCCTTTTGATATTCCTTGAAACTTGTAAAACTTGGTAATAGATTCTCCAAGTTTGTTCTCAATGTCTTGAAGTTTATTATACTCTACTACTACCTCCGTCCCTACATGAATGTACAAATTTTAATTAAGGGACATTCTACAATGTTTACTTTTTATACAATTGAATGGTAAAGACGCATACATATCTTGTTTATCCACTTTCTACACATTTGGTCTTGCAAGTACAGAATGATTAGTGGAAAAAATATAGTAAAAAAACATTTAGGGACAAAGGTTTTTAGAAAAAGAACATTCATTTTGGGACAAAAGTTTCTTGAAAATGGACATTCATTTAGGGACACAAGGAGTATGTTTTTTAAATTAGTAGTTGAGGGAATGATAAACTCATTTTTCTATGGTTTTCGTCTATGTTTTTTGTTATTTTATCCTTGATTCCGTAGTTGCATGGGCATATTTTTCCTTCACACCTTTCCAGTTATTCACTTTTCTTTTAATAAACATTGCTGCATGTGTTACATTGATTCTTTGAGGAAGCTTTATAATCTTCCTAACCAATAACAGATTTTATTTTTTCCGTTTAGTGAATTGAGCACGTAGTTTTGTCGGCCTCTTGTAGGTTCGAGATGCAGGAAATCTTTTGACTAGAGCTGGCTTCACTCTTCCTGGTGTTGATGTTGATAGTTACACTGTAAGATATAGAAGTGGTGAGCAGTTCCTCATACCTTTTATTTTTCCAATGGAACTAGCTGTGACCCTATGGCAAGTACAATCAGAACCTATTTTGACATATTGTGTGTTTTATTTTCCTTTCTTTTGGGGGACCATAAGTCCAATTATAGAATATAGCACCATAATTTTTTTGTTTTTAGTTTTTAATTTTGCTAGTTTCTTCAGTATATCAGTAACATAATTAATAATTTTTCTAGTTGGACGAACTCTCTTAGTCCGTTATGTAAGATGTGGTGTCAACTAAGCAACAATATCATTCTTTAACCTTTTTTTTTCTTTTCTTGATGTAGCTCTGGAGCTAATAGAGCATCTGCGTGCAATGGGCGAAACAAATGCTCTTTTCAATAGGACGGTAATATATCTTTGTAGAAGTTTAGTCTTTGTGTTTGATAGAGTTGTTTCCTTGATATTGGTGTGAGAAGCGAATATCTCCTTTGTTAGAAAGTATATATGGTACTTCCTCCGTCCCAGGAGGATGGATGTCCAAAAAAAAAAAAAAAAGTAAATTAAATTTGCACTCGATCAAAAGCAAATTTGAAATTTTTTTGGACATTCATTTTGGGACGGAGGTAGTAATTTCTTCTTTTGATTTCCGATGTTTTCCCACATAACCAAACGATATTATTAGATTTTGAAGAGGGAGACTGCCCTGGCAACAGCAGCTGTTTACGAGTCCATGTTTGCAGCTGAAGATGGCACCATCCCAGCAACCTTCCAGGTGAGTGGCTGAATGCTTTCAAGTCCTCTGAACAAAACATTAAGCCAATTGAAATGGTTAAATTCTCATTCTTTTACTCTTGTATTAAATACAAATTCATCATAGCAATGATTGACAGAGTGTATTCTACGTATTTGTTGAGTAGTTTCAGCTCTATGTTTGGTCCGTTTTCGGTCTTTATAAACTCAGGTGGTATGTCTATTTGGTGTTTTATCATTGATGACACCACACTGGGGCGAGTAAAAGAGTAAGTACTACTCCCTCTGTCCCTAAATGAGTGTCCAAATTTCATTTTAAGGGACACTGAAAATCTCAACTTTTTGAACAATTTGGTAACAACGATTCATATATAATCTTGTAATCTCCTTTCCAAACCTTTAGTTTTGCACTTATAAAGAAACCGGTGAATTTTTTTTCGAAAAAAAACGTTTAGGGAAAAAGTTATGTTTAAAAAAGACACTCATTTAGGGACAAAGATTTCTTAAAAATGGACACTCATTTAGGGACAGAGGGAGTAGTATTTATCACTTAGATGATGAATATGACGTTAAAGAAGAGGTACCCGTTAAGAAGTTGAGATGTTATTTTTCTGTTTGCATTACGAATTCTCTTAAAGTAGTCCTTTATCAAAGGTGCACGGAAGTGGGTGGGGTGGGCAGGACCGATGAGGATTTTGGTGATTTGGTAGCAGGACAATCATGGGTAAGCTAAGCGTACGAAGGGTGGGCCAATATTAATGCAGAAACACAGCAGGAAAAGGACTTTTAAAAGGCTGAAATTGAAATGCAATATATGGACCTAAGGTATCTAAGTAATTTAGGGAATAGGGTAGGGTTTTTGGATGGTTTACCCTTGAATAAAAAGCTGGAGTTCTGAGTGATAGGAGCAGTACCGTTGAACAATTATTAGGGCAGAAAGTTGTTGCTTTAGGTGGTTAGGGTGTAAGAAACAAATAGGGCTTGTAAACTACTCCCTCCGTCTGAATGGCTATTTTCTTGAAATTTTTGTCCCAAAATGAATGTCAATTTTCTAAATAACTCTGTCTCTAAATGATTATTTTTTTTTACCAATTTACTTTTCATATTTCGTCATGTTCTTGAAAAACTAAAAGTTTAAAACTGTATCGCAAGGATTTTCATGCATTTTCGCTACTAAAATGTTGTTTGAATGAAAAATAAACATTTATTTTGGACCGTTAAACAACGTCACTTTCATAAAATGATTATGGCTGAGATGTATGCGCTTGCTAAGATGGATGTTTGGGCATACAAGAAAGGATCGATTGAGAAATGAGTTGATTAGGCGGAAAGTGGTTGTTGCACCCATTGAAGGTAAGATGGAGGAGAATCGGTTAAGGCGGTTTGGTCATGTGAGACGGATACTATGTAATTAATGCACCGGTTAGGAGGCGTGAGATCGGAGAAGTGATAATATGGTGTGAGGAAGGCCTATGAAATCATGGATATGAGTAAAGCATATTCCAATGGTTAAGATGAATAAATAAATGAGTTGAATTTTTGTTGTTTTGTGTAAAGGTGATATTCATGACTGGGTGGAAGGAACACTCATCTCAGCAGAAGCCAAAAAGGAGGGGATCTGCAACAGTATCTTTCAAGGACATCGAGAAGCAGTTTGGAACTCCTGACACCTGAAATGGAGTAATACCAGCGTACAAAATAGTCACAAAATCTTGCTCATATAATTTTAGAATTTTATGTGTAATGATTTTATTGGCTTTTTTATTAGTGTACAACAGCTTCACTATCGATATGAAACTAATAAAATATTGTCAGCTCATTTTGTGATATAGATTTTGTAACTTTACTTTGTGCCTTAACATTGCTCATAGTTTTGAGATTGTAAATTCAGAATAAAAACTATTCTAAAATATTAACAAAATTTTAAGTGTAATGATTTTATTAGTTTTTATTTTGTTACTACAAACTCTTAATAACTTTATTCTTAAATGATCTTGTGCGAAGTCTAACTCTTATTTTGTCTTCGTGGGTGTGGGTGTGGGTGTGGGTGTTTTTGATTCAACGTATAGTGAATGAATTAGATTAGTTAAAAATTGTATTGAGTTAATGGAATAGGAGTACATATTGAAATGTGGGTAAGTTAAAGGTGAACGTACTTACAAAATGTGTAGGTGCTACCACAAGTGCTGCCAACACTGTACCAGTGTTACCCGCCGAGAGTTTGGAATTATGTTTGAATATTTTCTTCAAAAATTATTGTTGTACTAACAACTAATATTGTTGCAAGATTATTGTTTATTGTGGGTCCAAAATTCAGGTATATTATGGTGGGAATGCTAGAATTATGCAAAGGAAGTTGAAGAAGGATTTTATTCATAAACACATGTGGGAATTAAAGCAAGAGGAAAACGTGGGACTTGGACTTGATCAAAGGTTGAATTTGTTCAAAGAGAGTACAAGCTCTTTACAGCTCGAAGGTACAAGAAGGAGAAGCAAGAACTTGGGCACCAAGAAGTTGTTCCTACAATTTAGGACATGTGGAGAATATCTTCCCTAAGGCTCGGCCACTTCACTCCACCACTCACACCACGTTTTTGATCAATTACCCAACCATATATTGAGTATTCCCCTAGTACTTCAAGCCTATAAATAGCAAGGAGGATGAAGATTGAAGACAAGCCACTACAACACACATCCTTGCACAAGAAAGTCTATACACTCATTGGTTCCGATAAACCCCGTCTTCCCAAACCTATTCCATTCTTGTAATCTCTGATTATAAGTTTATCTTGGCTAGGATAGGGTCTCGTGTATAGTCTTAGTCGTTCCATAGAGCTTGAATTGTAATAGCGATAGGGAACTCTCGGCCTTGTACTTACAATTCTTATTATTAGTGAAGGTCTCGCCTTTTGAGGCACCTCTCGAGATATATACTTTATATATCTTGAGAAAAATAATTTTTGTGTTTTATTCCGCTGCAAACTCTTTTTAGAAATTATTTTTTTCTACTCGTGTGTGTAAGTGTTGGCCGAAGTGTTATCGTTGAACTGACAACACATTTGATAACACTTTCTTTAAACTAAGCTATCGACATACATTTTCAATCTTAATGAGTTTATTGCAAATGTGACATGCGTACTTACAGATTTTGAAATGTTCTGTTATGTTTTTAATGGGTGTTGAAAAGTTGTCTCAAAATTTTTAAAATGTTAAGTAGGCAACACACATTTGATATTTCCAAAGTTTGCAAGTCAAATTGATAAAATCTGTAAGTACGCATGTCAATTTTGTAATAAACTCATATCTTAACAGAAAATTTGAACTAATTGAACAGTTAAGTGGATATTACAGTCCTCAAACAAACTCGCTATTTTTTCAATTTTGTTAAAAAAAAAATTGATTCATTTCTTTAACAATAAAGCCAAAAGTTTAGGAAAAAATAATCACCTAGAAAGAACGTGTTTTCTAAACGCGCGGTAACATTTTTGTAAATAAGTAAAACTTCTTTTAAATCTCGGTGTCATTTTTGTGAATACTGAAACTTATTTAAAATGCGTGGTGATATTTTGTAAATAACTGTAACTTATTAACAAAGGCTATGACTCTTTAACACTACCACTACACTATATAATAAGAGTAGGTTTTGAGGGAAATTAGTTTCTCCATGAGTTATAAAAAATCCACTTTTTAATATTAGTATTACCCTAAACCTTAAATCCTAAACCCTAAACCTTAAACCCTATAAAAATATGACTTTTTTATTATTTATGGAAGAACTAGTTTTCCCCAAAATTTTCTGCTATAATGATACCATTGACATTGTTTAACAAATGCACGGAGACTCTTTAGAGACATGCAGTTGTACTCAATAGCACATGCGCTGCATTTACAAAACAAATCACTAACACTTTTTAACACTACTACTAACACTCCACTCTTACCAACACACCTTTAACATGTAAGGACATGGCTTGCAACACAAGTCATTTAGACTTCCATTCATAAAATTATGATTATAATGTTAATTATAAAGTATAGTTTATAATGAAATGTGTAGAATTCCTGAATATATAATTACCTAATTGTGATGGGCAAAAGGGTAATATAATATCACTTATCTTGAAAGGGTGTGGTCCCTAAGTGAAATGTCACCAAGTCTCCTATATAAAGGGTGTTCCATCAACCCTTAGAGACTAATGAATTCTTGCTTTCTCATCTAAATTTATCTTCATATTGTTAGAAGACTTTGAGAAGAAAAGAGACATTATCACTTAGAAGAACACTCTCCCTATTTTGTTCTTCTTGTTGTTCTTCATTTCTCCCTACATCATCCATGGATTCAACATGTATATATATTTTATCGCTTCCGCTTCATCTCTTCCTCAATCCTATTCTAAAGTGAGTGTGACATTCAGGGATTAAAATTGTTCCAACAATTAGTATCAGAGCCCCGTTCATCTTTAGTTTAAGTTTGAGTTCTTGTTTTAAGAAAAGCTTTATGCTTTAACTATGATTCATTTTCCCTGTTGAATATTAAGGTATTTGATGTTGATTAGGGACTCTAATTCGTTCATAGAGCACTGATAATCATCATCTAAAATTCAGAAAAGGTTTGAAAGTTTTGTTCATTAAAACTAAATGGTTCAAGTGTGACTATCCCTTCATAACATGGTTTTATGGTTTCGTGCATACCATGTGGATCTACTCACTTGATTCCATTAATTTTAAGGCAAGATTATCCCTAAATAACATGGTTTTATGTTTTAAGGACATACCATGAGGATCTACTTGCAATTCATTGATTTTGGGTAAGTTTGAACAAAATTCAGAAGTGCAGAAATCGTCTTGCTCGGCCGAGTCCTTTGTTTAGAGCGGCCGAGCGTATGAAAAGGCGCGACCTGCTCGGCCGAGTCTTGGGATCTGCTCGGCCGAGCACATGAACAGGCGCCAAAATGGCATAAGGCAATTGTTTCTGATTAAGGTGCTCGGCCGAGCACATCATAAGACTCGGCCGAGCAGCTCGGTCGAGCGTTTTGTTTAGAGCGGCCGAGCATAATGTGACAAATTGACCAAAACCTTCTGATGGAGGTGCTCGGCCGAGCACATCATAAGACTCGGCCGAGCAGCTCGGCCGAGCATTTTGTTTAGAGCGGCCGTGCGTATCATGTCAAATTGACCAAAACATTCTGATTAAGGTGCTCGGCCGAGCACTTCATAAGACTCGGCCGAGCAGTTACTGTTCACAGGTTTTGGACTTTTCTAAGTTTTGCACTATTTTGTTTTTCCCTTGAAACAAAACCTACATTATTTCAAACCTAAAAAGTTATGATTAATTATATGCTTTGACAATTTTATTCATTGTTTAAATAATATTGTCGCCTAAGTGATTTACGTTATTTAAACCCTTAAATTGTAAAGTGTTGGATGTTTAAGTTAATATGTGAATGACTTGAATTTTCCAAAGAAGATCTTGACATTTGACTAAACTTAGGCATTCATGTGGTAACAAATAAAATGAACATTAGGATATTTTCTTAGGTACTTATGTCGGCCCAAAGGAAGATTAAGTATTTATTAAAATATAAGTTCAAATTACTTGTTACCTAAGGCAATCATTTATGAGTCAACTCGCAATCCAAAGATTTGTTTTGATGTCATGTTGATTGTCTTATTGATGGATTTCGTTGATATAATTAATCATTTTTCATTTTGTAGTTTCTTATTCATGTTTTGTTTTCATTCTTTTTTGTTCTCAAAACCCAACAGATTTACTTATTGCTTCATCCGTGATTACTGCTATAAGTACTTTACCGATGCTTAACGGGACTAATTTTAAAACTTGGAAAAATAAATTGATGATGATCTTAGGCTATATGGACATAGATCACGCATTAAGGGAACCGTTTCCTCTTCATGTTTCTGATATAAGCACTCAAGAAGATTGCTTAAATAATGAGAAGTGGGAACGCTCCAACCGCGTGAGCCTAATGATCATGAATATAGTTGTCCCGGAGACCATTTTGGACGGTGTCTTCAAGGACGGGTGTCTTCATGTTTGGCATCTACCTCTTCTCATGGGACAAAGAGAAAAGGGAAGGACATTGCGGTTGCAAGTAAAAAGAAGCCTAAGAGATCATCCAATGATCATAAAGAAAATAAATGCTTCTTTTGCAAGGACCTTACACACATGAAGTTCGACTGCCCTAAGTATCACGCTTGGCGCGCTAAGAAAGGTATGTCATTTGGTCTTATTTGTATTAAGGCTAAATTTGGTTTCAATTCCTACATATACATGGTGGTTGATTTTGGTGCAACAACTCACATAAGTATGTTTGTGTAGGATTGCCTGAGTTACCGAAGAACCAGTGAAGATGAGAGATTCATCTATATGGGAGCTGGGAATCCGGTTGAAGTTTTAGGCATAAGGACTCTTTTTCAGTTATTGTTAAGTACTAAGTATTGTTTGTATGAATAATACATTTGTTGTACCGTCATTTAGACGGAATTTAATATATATATCACAATATTGAATAAAGAAAGTTATTTTGTTCATTTTTTGTGACCTTTATTTTAAATTCCAAGGTTGTTGGTACTAGTACTTTGTCAATTGTTATTTATTTACTTGACATTATTCAAACAATAAATGTGTCCCTTAATAATGAAACCAAAACTAGAAAGCAAAAGTTATCAAGTAAAATTTATATTTTATTAAAGCATAGGCATTTGGGTCATATTTCCAAGAGGAAAATTGATAAGCTTATGTTAAAGGAAAATCTTAAACAAACTTGATAATTTGGAAAATACTTTTGCATTAAATGCCTTAAAGTAAATTTACAAACATTATAGTATTCTCGAGAGCATCAAGTGTCTCAATGAACTAATGCATTCGGATATTTGTAGGCCATTAATTATTCCTTCATGGAAAAGGTCAACAATAGTTATTATGTTCAAAATGACTAACTCTTAGTTTGAATACATTGTTGGGTTTCGATCAAACATGCGCAGCGGAATTTAGCATTTAAAATTTTGAAACCCAAAGCCATGGATCCGTTCATATGATTAAATCAAATACAACATAAGAATAAAGGAATAAACTAACCCTTGATGGCTATCAAATTCTCTTGGTCTTTGGTGGAGGTTTGAAGACTTGATCACGATCACAAAGCTTGAACACGAACTTTGAAGATGATGATTTTCACCCTCTAGCGGTATCCACACTTCGAACGAATATCAAAGGAGCTTCTTTGATCTTGGTTGCTAGACCAAATTGTGAAACACTTTTTTTTCACAATCAAAAGAACTATATGGAATTTATTTTGTGTATTATTTTGTTCCTCAACCAAGAATGTCTTGGAACAAAATAAACCCTCTCTCAAACTCTTTGAGACTCACAAAATCATTCGTATTGAGTGCTGGCCGAATTTGGTCTTTTATACACAAGTATGACCTATTCCAAATAGGAAACTTGTGTTAAAGTCCGTCCAAAATTCGTTTCCTAATCAAATTAGGAATCTGCAACCCGACAGTACTGTGCGGCCGCCCAAAACCCTCTGTGCGGTCGCACAACTATCTGAAACAAAACTGGTACAAAAATGGGATAATTGTGCGGCCGCCCAGTTCATTATGTGCGGTCGCCCACTTCTCAGAATGTCCAGATTTTCCAAAATTCCAATGTAGTCATTTTAAAGATTCGTTCTATTGTGTGTGACCCTCTAGGATTATACTAAGTTGGCAATGGGTTCAAACATGAAACCATAAGATATGATTAGGTTCTAGCAAACCGTCATACCTACCCAGTTAGTATAACTACATACAAGTTCGCATTCCTCTTAGAATATGTCACAATCCCTTTGTCCACGATGTCATTGAACACAAGTCATGGTCAAAGAGTCAACTTCTTTTGTTCAATACTTTCTCGATTCCGAATATGTTGATAATCCAAATGACATTGATCCAATCAATTCATTTGAGTCGCCGAACATTTCATCAACATCATTCCTACGAGAGGCCCAAGCTTGACATCTCTCCGAGGAGGGACAAATCCATTTAGCTTATTATTCTTCCCTACGTGAATCCGATTATGCCAATCATACCCTTTATAACTACTCGGTTAAAAGTAGCGTTTGAATATGTCAAACATAATGTTCATCAAGTGGAAGACAATAATAACTTCATGTCTAAGGATTCAAATGACATAACTAACATGAGATATATGTATGACACAGACCATGACATAAATCTCATAAAGCGGGTCATGTCCAGTACCTTGTTCCAAACAAGTACCCATAAATCTAACATGATCATCCCATGATCATTTAGCCTTTATACTAGTTCTTAACAAGTACTAGGGACGGAGATTATTATAAGTAAACATGAACAACAATAATAATCAAAACATCTCTTTATTGATATGAAATAAATGATAACAATTACAACGTTTATTAAACGTGCCTAGGGCACCACTACCAACATACATTTATTTGCTTCATAAAATATTGAGTTTGGACGTTGTAAAAGTCTTATAAAGACAAAGTTGGAAATCAACTTTGAAGACTATTAATAACATTAGGGTCATTCATGATGGTGTATACATCTTTGGAATGATTATTAAAAGGAACAACGTCTAGGTCCTTTTTACTCGCTATTTTGAAAGAGTATGAGATTATCTCTCTCTACATTGAGCCGGGTACGCCTAGCATGAATATTGTACTAGAGACATATTGAAATCCTTAAGGATATGGTAATAAGTATGTTTTATACTTCTCTTACCTCACTCATTATGGGCGATACGTTAAAGCCGCAACCTTTATTCTCATTAAAGCCCCCTCTAAGGCTACTAATATAAACCCTTAATGATTTAAGGGCGCGTTCCTTATTCGTCCTTAAATCATATTCATTTATGGGGTTGTCTAGCATAAGGATAGACTTTATAAGTCTATTAAGGGCAAGTTAGACGTAAGACTATTAGTAGTTATTCATGGGGTAAGCCGAGAGAACTAGGGGATATATATAAATTTTACAACCTGAAAACTGGAACATTTTGAAAATCGAGAAATGCTAGGTTCTTTAAGGATGTTGAATTTAGTGGGAGAATTTGGAGTAATATTTTGAATTTGAAAAGGAAGATGAATTCATTTATATGGAATCCATTTATATACCACTTCCTATAGTTCTAATTGGATATCAAGTTTTGTACTTGACATTCAAGAAGAACATACAATTCAAAATAAATATGATTTCCCTATAAATATTGAACAATATGGAAATGTTGATCATAAGAAGGAAATTCAAACAACCTCAAAATTAGTAAGAACCGGTGCCCTTATAGAGATCAAATAGAGTAAGAAGGAATGCAATTCCGGATATTCATTAAGTGTATCTTGTTGAGAATAAAGGACACTTAGGTATAGTGGGAGATAATCTATTTATCTTCCATAAAACCATCAATAGTCCTAATTCTCATAAGAAGATTAATGCCATTAATAAAGAGTTACAATCTTTTGAAAGATAACAACGTTTAGGATCTTATTTCATTACATAAGGATGTGAAACCTATAAATGGGTCTCTAAGACCTAAAAGGATTCACAAAGTAATGTTGAAAGATATAAAGCCCATCCAGTTGCTAAAGATTTTAACTCATAAGAAAGGTATTGATTATAAAGAAAGAAACATTTTTCCGGTATCTTCTAAAAGCTCCTTAGGATCATTATGGCACTAGCAGAACCTTTGATCTTAAGCTTCATTAAATGGATATTAGAGAAAACTTTTCTTAATGGAGACATTAATGAAACTATCTATATGGAGAAATTCATTTATGAACTTAAGTAAAACTTCTCATTAATGGTATTTAGAATTTAACCAAGTTATTCTTTCATTTGTTTTTGAAATGAATCTTGGTAAATATTAAATATACCATAAGTTCAGTGGGAGTAAATTTATAATTTTGGTCTTATATGTGGATGATATTTTGCTTGCTAGTAATGATATGAACCTTATTAAGGAAACTAAGAAATTTCTTATTTGAAATGAAAGATCTTGGTAAGGCATCTTTGTATTAAGAATCCAAATTCACCGTGATCGCTCACGATATATTTTAGGATTATCACAAAAGGCCATATGGAAAGGTATTACAAAAGGTTTAGCATGCAAAACTGTAAACTACATGACACCCCTAATTTTAAAGGAGACATTCTTAGTCTCAAACAGTGTCCTAAAGGTAAATTTTGAATCCAAGTATATGGAAAATTCCCTCTTTGCATCAGCAGTAGGAATCTTAATGTATACGTAAATCTTACATTTAACGTTGGGATGCTTTATCAATACCAAATCAATCCGGAAAAGACATTAAGTAGCAGTCAAACGAATGATAGAAGTATTTACAAAACACTAAAGAACTACATGCCTATGTTTTGAAGTCGGATCATCTTGAGATCATTAGGTATTCCGACATTAGTTAAATATATGGCTGCATATGTTTTAATGGACTGTGATTTGTCAAAACAAGTGTCGAAAGACCAATTAAGAAATGACTATCAGGTAGCAGTTCTGTACTCTAACAAGAGTTTATGGATTTAGACATTAATTATCTTGTTATAAAGAAAAGAGTACAACATGAACGAAAGGGATACAACTTATAGAAACAAACTCTATTTAGAGGATCCATTTATGAAAGAGTTATCATCTTCAGTGTTTCACGAGCATGTTGCTCATATGGGTGTAACAACTTTTGATAACATTTAGTATAGTGGGAGTTTGTGTTGTTCTTTCATTAATTGTTCTATTATTTAAAGTTTTGATCTCATTTGGTTAAGTTGGACTAGTTGGAAGAATATGTATATATTCATTATGATTCCATGCTACACATCTATACTTTTGATCTATATCATTTAGTTGGATTTGTATACGTGATTATTGTGGGTTTAGTTGCGAATCGATTACAACGACTACCCCTTTAGTCCTATACTTGTATGGCTAATGGACGAGATTGTTATAAATGACAATAAAGTGCGCACATAAGGGTTGTCATTTGTGTTATGTTCATAATTTAAAGGAAGGACTTTGTTTTGCAACCCAAGTGGGAGATTGTAAGGACATGGCTTGCAACACAAGTCATTTAGACTTCCATTCATAAAATTATGATTATAATGTTAATTATAAAGTATAGTTTATAATGAAATGTATAGAATTCCTGGATATATAATTACCTAATTGTGATGGGCAAAAGGGTAATATAATATCACTTATCTTGAAAGGGTGTGGTCCCTAAGTGAAATGTCACCAAGTCTCTTATATAAAGGGTGTTCCATCAACCCTTAGAGACTAATGAATTCTTGCTTTCTCATCTAAATTTATCTTCATATTGTTACAAGACTTTGAGAAGAAAAGATACATTATCACTTAGAAGAACACTCTCCCTATTTTGTTCTTCTTCTTGTTCTTCATTTCTCCCTACATCATCCATGGATTCAACAGGTATATATATTTTATCGCTTCCGCTTCATCTCTTCCTCAATCCTATTCTAAAGTGAGTGTGGCATTCAGTGATTAAAATTGTTCCAACATAACACTCACTAATAAAACCTCAAGGCCCACTTCAGGGACTAAACATCATCTCTTGGGATTTTTAAACACCGTGTGAAGGCGCGATACTTGATCAATGACTATGGTAATTCCCAAAAAAATTGTCGATTTAATATGTGGTGGCGTCGTGGTTCATCTGGAGTCACAAGTTACGCTCATTATCATGCACACGCTCAAACAAGTCCATAAAGTCAAGAATACATGCACTGACTCTCTTTAAAATATGCACCGGTATTTAATAGCACATGCAATGGCAGTAAAATAAAACATGACACTCAATAACACATGCACTAACAATCTTTTAAATAGGAACGGGTAGCACCGATGAAAGTATTATTTTGTGTCAAATGATTGTTTTAAAGTGCTGGTGAGAGTGTTTGTTGAGTGTCGCAGATATGATAGTATTTTTTAGTGCCAATAAAATTGTTTTTGTGTGCCAACGACAGTACTTTTTTTTGTGTTAGTGTCAGTGTTGATTAGTGCTTGTATGCTATTAAGTTTCGGTTATTTACAATTCTGCCGTCGCGTGCTAAAAAATTTCTATTTTAATACAAAATGACACCGCTATAAAAAGTTTCAGTAATTTACATAAGAGTGCTATTATTCACACCCGCAAAATTACTGAATATACCCGTAGTACTAAGTTTACCCGAAACACTTATCCACCCAACACTACAAACATCACCTCTTTTTCCAACTGTGCCTTTTCAAATCCCTTAATATACACAAACTTAAATTAACAAAACACACTCACACACCCACACTACTCAAACTCAAATCTCTCACACACAAACCACAGTTTTCCTCTCAACCCACCAAACTCATTTCAACCTAGGTCTCTCGTTCCTCTTCAATTTCAAAGTCTCATTTGTGAAGTTAATATCTGATTTGGGAAGTAAATATATTAATTTTCTCCCAATAATATAGTTAAATGTATGTTTTTTTTTATGTACTTTAACATTATTAAGCATCAAAATGGTTTTTTCGCTTAGCTATAATTCAATGTCGGCTGAACATATTAGCGATGTTCGCCCAGAGGTGATAGAACAAATGTGACACATTCGACCACTATCGCTGGAACAAAATATTAATGTTCGGCCACCGTTGGCTGAACATACATGTTCTGATTGTTCAGTCAGCAGTTCCTGAATACGTTAAATTTGTTCAGCCGGTAACAATCGAACAGTGAAGACGTGATAATTTTACCTGATTGAAAAAAAAATAACAAAGTGAAAAAAAAACTTACTTTTGAACATAAATGGAGTACCATTTCATCCATTATTTTTAATCTTTTAACACAATGTATTATGATTGAGTTTTGAAAGGATTTTTTTTTCTAGGGATGGAGATTATTATTTATTTATCTATTACTGAAAATAAATAAATTAGGATAAGGAAATTGGGGTAACAAAATTTAGAAGGTGGAAATTTAATGGGTAGATAAATGAGGGAGTTAATGCTATTTGGTGAATAGGTAAGTAATTGTAGAGAAAAACTAAGATTTACGAGTGCTAATATTCACACCAGCACATTTGCTTAATAAACCCGCAATAATAAACCTACCCAATATAATATCCACTCAACACAAGTCTTTCCTAGTTTTACCCTTTTAGACCATAATCACACACCCATCGTAGACAAGCATTAACACACGCACGCAAGAAGAAATGAATACACGCACGCAAGAAGAAAAGGGGAGTTCTTCTTTCAACCTAGAATCTTATTCCTCCTCAATTTCTATCAATTTCTCTTAACACACTTCATTTTCAGTGCAATTCATGGCTTTCCATTGTTGAGAGGAAAATCAACAAACGAAAATCCCAAGATTTAGGGCAAAGTCTCACCTTGAAGTTTATGTCTGATTTGAAGAAAAAATATAAGATTTTCTCTCAATAATCTAATTGAATGTATGTTTCTTCATGTAAATTTACATTATTATGCATCAAAATAGTTCTTTTTAGTTGGGTACAGTTCAAAATTTGCATTTTTTTTACAAATTTCTGACACAATGTTCGGCTCTGGTCCACCGAACAATAAGAAGATGTTCGGCTGTAGGTGACCGAACATGTGTAATTTGTTCGACTAAAGTTGGCCGAACATTGTACTAATGTTTATTCACCACTGACCGAACATTACAAACTTGTTCCATCGGATCTGGCTGAATAGTACTGTTTCATTCCTTCTGCTCTTGTAGATCATGACATTGTTTTCTCACACTTATTATTAGTTTTGCCTATGTAGTTTTTAACATAAATGAGGAGGGGTTCAAGGCCAATCACTTCCTCTAGGAGAGCGAGAGATGAAGAACGCCTTCAATCACACGTGATGAACATGATCACGGTCAAAATGAAGAAGAAAATGTGACTGGTGAAGATGGTGAACAGGGCAATGAAGAAGAGGAAGAAGCGGATGCTACGTATCCTTTTCCAAGTGGACCAATAGTTCGCACCTTGCTGCACTCATATAAAGATCACATCGCGGCCAAAATATCTATCGGTAATGAGTGTGATGCTTTGAAATGTTTGAATCACACGGGGAAATTGAAACAATGGATATTGGGTCCGGAAGTATCTCCCTTATTTTATACTGTGCTTGAAAATTCACGTTTATCCTAGATATCAGTATTATCATATTCTGACGTAGATAAAGTGTTAGTTAGTGCCTTTGTGGAGCGTTTGCACCCAGAAACTAATACTTTCCATTTGTCGTTTGGGGAGATGACCATCACATTAGATGATGTGAAGTGTCTTACAGGGATCCCATCTACGGGCTATCCATTTATTTATAATGTTGTAAATTTTGTGTCAATACCTTTTGCTTTGGTTGCTGAAGTCTTGGGAGTGTCTGAAGCCGAGGCTATTGCAGGAATGAAATCAATTAAACTTTAGTGGTTGCGCACTACATTCCAAAGAAAAATGACATTCAATGACCCAATCACAATTGTGTTTGCAGTGAGGGCATACATACTATACTTATTAGGTTGCACATTGTTTAGTGATAAGACGGGAACTGGAGTGAACCTTTATTATCTGGAGTTTTTGTGAGATGTTGAAAATGTTGAGCAGGGACCTAATATTTTCTATACAAACAACTAGGCCAAGGATCCAGATAGGGATGCAAACAAATAGTTTGGTATTTAACGCTATTGGAGGTTCGTAAATATTTTTTGAATTTATTGCGTCTATACCTTATATGTGTTCCTTATCAAAAAATAAAAATAAATGTCATTTATGTTGATATATAATTATTAACATATATATGATATGCATGCATGGATATACGAGATTTTTCCCATTTTTAAGCCTGATCATAGCATGTTATACGTTGTTGGTCAGCCGCTTGCAATGCAGTTTCTTCCACTTAAGGGTCAAGGATCATCATCGGACTCCTTGCAGTCTAAGCGGGAGGAGATTTATAGCCTTAGAGCAACAGATGTAATTATTTCTTGTTGTTCTATTTATGTTTGAAATTGTCAAAATGGCCTGAAAATGAGTAAGTGATATTTTAAGTGATAACAACACTTACGATAGCACTTCTGGAAAAATACATTTACGAAAAACAATTTTAAAATCAGAAATGCAGCGGAATTTTAAAGGAACAAAAAATTGTTTTTCTCAAGTTATATAAATATAACTTGAGTGAGCCACAAATGCAAGATCTACTATATGATAATTCTTTTTGAGTATAAGATCGAAAGTTCCCTATAACTATTACAATTAAGTTCTATGGAACGAAGAGAAATTAAGCACGAAATTCTATCCTAGCCAAGACACTTTCTTCAACCTAAGTCTTTGAAAGTGGAAAAATTATGGGAGGAAGAATCTTCAATAACCAATGAGTGCTTAATCTCTAATGCAAAGTGTGTTGTTGTTGGTTTGGTTCATCTTCTTTGTCTTCACCCTTGCATTTATATAGGATTGAGAGTCTTGGAGGTTACTCTCCATGTGTGTGAATATTCGGCTGAGGTGGGAGAGAGAGTGGGGTGAGTGGTTTCCTCCCTTTGTACTAAAGTTCCACAAAAATAGTAACAATTTACTTGAGCTCCAAGACCATGCTTCGCCTCCTTGTACTTGGCCGCATCATAGCTCTTGTGCTCTCTTTAAAATCAGCAAGCAAGCTTTGACAAATTCTTCCCACGTTTTTCTTTATTTCCCCATGTTTTCCACACTTATAAAGTTATTCATAAAACTCCTTTTATGAATAACTATCTCTTTTCACTTTAATCTTTACATAACCACCTGTAAAATGGACCAACCAACAAACATAATGCAAGAAATAATATATGATTAGAATAATAATGTTAGATAAAAGAAATGTGCAACTATCACAAAAATACGTCTGGATAGCATCTTAGAGGTGATGGCAACACTTATGATAGCATCAGTGTCTGCACTTACAATGTTAATACTCCCTCCGTCTTTTTAATCTGTTCACTTTTGGTCAACAAGAGTAAACTTTGACCAAACATTTAATGTCAATCTTATCATCTTAATGAAATTCTAAAAATTGTAATTGATAAATAATCATTTAATTTATCAATAATAATTTTTAAAATTTTCATTAGGATTGTTAGATTGACATTAAATATTTTGTCAAAGTTTACTCCCGTTGACCAAAAGTGAACAGACTAAAAAGACAGAGGGAGTATTCTTTATCGGGCAAATTGCAAATAAGGGATTGAAGTTCACTAGTTGAACAGGGCCATTCTTTCAAAACTCGCACATCAGGGCCCAAAGATAGAAAAAACTAGCAAATAATGGGTTTTTTTTTTTCCAAAAATGTTAGATTTTTCAGTTAAATTAACATGTGTCGTGCACATGTGGACTTAACTGAAATTAGGTTTACTTTTTAAGAGGTAAACTGGAAATATTAAAGTTTAAGAGACTAAAAGTAAAAATTTCTCCAATATATGTATGATTCACGAAATTATTATTTTAAAAAAATATATATTTCACTAAATTTATTTGTTTAAAAAAGATTAATTTTAAATAAAAAATAAAAAATAACTGATCCAGTCGCTATACATCCAAGAAATAAAGCAACACGGGAAAAAATATGTTCCTCTCACAGATGATGAATATGTCCACAAAACCTACGAATATAAAAATATAAAGTATTAATAATATATTGAAATATATAAAATAATGAACATAAATAGAACAACATGAAATAATTACATCTGTTGTTCTGAGGCTGTCAATCTCCTCCCGCTTAGACTGCAAGGAGTCCGATGATGATCCTTGACCCTTAAGTGGAAGCCAATTCACTGCAAGCGACTGACCAACAACGTATGACTGCTATGATCATGATTAAAAATGGGAAAACTCTCATATATCCATGCCTGCATATCATATGTTAATAATTACATATCAACATAAATGGCATTTATTTTTAATTTTTGAAAAGAAACACATATAAGGCATAGACACAATAAATTCAAAAAATATTTACGAACCTCCAAAACCGTTAAATACCTAACTATTTGTTTGCATCTATATCTGGATCCTTAGCCTAGTTGCCTGAATAGAAAAGCTAAGGTCCCCGCTCCTCAAGCATTCCCACCAACATTTTCAACATCTCTCAAAAACTCTGGATAATAAATGTTCACTCCAGTTCCCGTCTTATCACTGAACAATGTGCAACCTAATAAGTATAGCATGTATGATCTCACTTTAAACACAATTGTGACTCGGTCATTGGATGTCATTTTTCTTAGGAATGTAGTGCGCAACCATTTAAGTTTAATTGATTAATTGATGAACCCCTAGGACCTTTCATTCCTGCAAGAGCCTCGGCTCCATACACTCC
Organism: Campanula takesimana; assembly: GCA_026119855.1. NCBI lineage: Eukaryota > Viridiplantae > Streptophyta > Magnoliopsida > Asterales > Campanulaceae > Campanula > Campanula takesimana. The sequence goes on from JAOWBW010001452.1 coordinate 83,925, forward strand.
CAAGACTTCAATAACCAAAGCAGAAATTATTGACACAAAATTTGCAACATTATAAATCAATGGATAGCCCGTAGATGGAGCCCTGTAAGACACTCCACATCATCTAATGTGATGGTTATCTTCCCAAACGGCAAATGGAAACTATTAGTTTCTGAGTGCCAAAGCTCCACAAAGGCACTAACTAACAATTTAACTACGTCAGAATATGATAATGCTGATATCTGGGCTAAACCTGAATTCTCAAGCACAATACAAAATAAGGGAGACACTTCCGGACCCAATATCTATTGTTTCAATTTCCCCGTGTGATTCAAACATTTCAAAGCATCATGCTCGTTACCGATAGATATGTAGGCCGCGATGTGATCTTTATACGAGTGCAGCAAGGTGCCAACTATTGGTCCATCTGGAAAAGGATACGTAGCATCAGCTTCTTCCTCTTCTTCATTACCCTGTTCAACATCCTCACCAGTCACATTTTCTTCTTCATTTTGACCATGATCATGTTCCTCATGTTGTGATTGAAGGCGTTCTTCATCTCTCTCTCTCCTAGCGGAAGCAGTTGGCGTTGAAACCCTCCTCATATATGTTAAAACTACATACGCAAAACAAATAATAAGTGTGAGAAAACAATGTCATGATCTACAAGAGCTGAAGGAATGAAGCAGTACTGTTCGGCCAGATCCGATAAAACAAGTTAGTAATGTTCGGTCAGTGGTGAATGAACATTAGCACAATGTTCGGCCAACTTTAGTCGAACAAATTACACATGTTCGGTCACCTACGCCCAAACATCTTCTTATTGTTCTGTGGACAAGAGCCGAACACTGTGTCGGAAATTTGTAAAAAAATCGCAAATTTTGAACTGTACCCAACTAAAAAGAACCATTTTGATGCATCATAATGTAAATTTACATGAAAAAACATACATTCAACTAGATTATTGAGAGAGAAACTTGCATTTCTTTATCAAATCAGACATAAACTTCAAGGTGAGACTTTGCCCTAAATCTTGTGATTTTCCTTTGTTGATTAGCCTCACAACACTGGAAAGCCATGAATTGCACTGAAAATGATGTGGGTTAAGAGAAATTGAGGAGGAATAAGATTCTAGGTTGAAAGAAGAACTCACATGTTCTTCTTGCGTGTGTGTGTTCGTGGTTGTCTGCGATGGGTGTGTGGGTGTGTGATTGTGGTCTAAAAGGGTAAAATTGGGAAAGACTAGTGTTGAGTGGATATTATTTTGGGTAGGTTTAGTATTGCGGATTTATTAAGCAAATGTGCAGGTGTGAATAGTAACACTCATTTTTAGAAAAACCGATGTTTTATAACACAACTCTAAAAACAATAATAAAATCTATATATATTAAAAGCTGGGGCGGAGGGTTGTGGAATCGCCACGTGGACATGTCTTGGCTAATGCTTGTTTTTTGTAAAGCCATGTCATCACCACCCTAAATTTTAAATGACTTTTGGTATTCTTTTTATTAGCTAATAGTATTAGTTAAAGATATTAGTTATTATATAGGTTAACTATTACTATTAATAGTATTAGTTAACCATAATAGTTACAATATAAGTTAACTATTACTATTAACAGTATTAGTTAACCATAATAGTTACTATATAAGTTAACTATTACTATTAATAGTATAAGTTAACAATAATAGTTACTATATAAGTTAACTATTACCAGTAATAGTATTAGTTAACTAATATAGTTACTATATATATAAGTTAACTAATACTATGTATAACATTAGTTAACCATAATAGTTACTATATAAGTTAATATTTATTATTAATATTATTAGTTGATTACAATAATTGTTATATATATATATATTAACTATCACTATTAATAATATTAATTAATCAAATCTTATGTCTCATGAAGTCATATCAGCATTGGCCCTACAACTAAGAGTTTATTCATTTTTCTCATTCTTAGCTAATAGTATTAGCTAATCTTATTAGTAACTATATATGATACTATTATCTTTAATTTATTTATTTTAAAATACAATAAAAGACTAATTCTACTTATAGGCATCTTCTATAGATGCAATACTCATATATATAATCTAAAATAGAGAATTTAAAGGTCAAAAGTTAATACTAAATTTATTGTGAGCAATCATTTGTTCATTAATAATTAATTTTAATATATTATTAAATTTTGACGGAATTCCAATAGTCATATTGATAATCCATAACACCAAATTAACAAAATCAAACTATTATGATTTAAGCAATTACTACTTCAGCTACAATTATAGGTTATAAAATTTCAAATGTTGAGAACATGTTAAGGATCATGAACTTTACATTGAATGTATAACAAAATCTTCAATGAATGAACCATTAGAGTTTACGTTCATCTAAAAATAAACCAAATATGGTATATTAAGTTGAATTTCTACACATAAATGAATGGTCTCATTGATTTTTGATAAACGGCTTAAACGTTTTCGAAAAGACTTTTGATTGTTCACTCTCCTCATACTTCAGCGTTATTGGCTTGCAAGTCATCCACGTTTCATATAATGAAATTCAAATAGATAACTTCTCAAAGACATGGGTAAAAAGGGAGAAGCTTCTTCTACTATAAAATTTCAAGTTGTCATTTGTTAGGTGTATCTCATCTTCTTTTTGAACTCGATATCTGACCAAGATATGCAACGTAGTTTCCGATTTTTATCAAATAATGCAACCTACTAACTAGTGGCAGATATATGAAACGTACTTTACTATCATATATCAAATAATGCAATGTACAATTTTTTTTCTAACACCGTTAAAAATTCTAACAGAAGTATGACTTTCGTTTAAAAAAAACTAACAAAACGTTTCTTTAATAATCCAAAAAATGTAAACTTTCCTTAAAAAACTAACAAAATGTTTCTTTAACAATCCTCATTGAATCACACCAGTATTATCAACCCAGGCAACAAAAAGGAGGAACTAATCTTAAAAAAAAAACTGGGTTTCAATATCTTAGATCTGGGTTTCCTTAATTACACTCAATGATAAAGAACGATGATGATAGAAGTCGAATATTGGCTGACGATGATGATAGAAGCCGAACAATGGGGTGTGTTGGGGTGGGGGCGGCGTGAGGTGGAGAACAATGGGGGTGGGGAATGTGGCGGATTGTATGGAGGAATGAGGGAGGGGAAGGGGACGGTGGTGGGTTTCTCATCACTTTCTCATGATTCCTTTTCATTTTGAGTTAGTTTCGTTAAATATATAGCTGAACTCGTTAAAAATTTAATGTGTTTTGAGTAGGTTGCATTATTTGATAAATGATAGTAAAGTACGTTTCATATATCTGTCATTAGTGAGTAGGTTGCATTATTTGATAATATAGGCTCAGTACGTTGCATCAAACACTAATTATTCCGCTCCGAATCCATTACTCACGGGCTAAATTACTAGTGTAATTTATTGAGAAACTGCGTTTAAATAAAGAAATACAAAAACAAAGATGGCTAACCTAATTGGCAAATTGCAATTGAACTCTAAAAATTATCAGCTAAAACCTCCCTGAACCCTGCCTTTTCATTTCAATTCAGTTCTATTCAGTTCGTTTGGTGGTCGTCGTCGATGGATTTCCAGGTGGTCGTACTCGCCGGCGGGACTTCGAAGAAACTCGTCCCTCTCGTTTCCAAGGTAATCTATCTATCAATTTTAAGTTCCTTTTTAGTTGCTATTTCCGGTGCCTTTTGTTAAAAGTTTAATAAATTGAAATTGCATTTGCAATTGAAATTTAGGAAGTTCCAAAATCGTTACTTCCAGTGGCAAACCGGCCAGTTCTCTCTTACGTTCTCGAGCTTCTCGAGCAAAGCAATCTCAAGGATCTCATTGTTGTACGAATTCTCCCTCCCTCCCTCATTGCTTTCATGTTTTGTGTCTATTTAATTTTGTATTTTTTTTATTTTTTATTTTGGTACCAAAGTAGAAATTGGTTATGTGACATGAAAATTCATAGGTTGTGGAAGGGGAAGATGCTGCCCTTCTCGTTGGTGGTTGGATTTCATCCACTTACGTCGATCGCCTTCATGTTGAGGTAGTTTATTTGTTTCCGTGCTTCTAGTGATGGTGATTAGGGGTGGCAATTGGGTGTATTTGGGTTTACACACATTAGTTAAAAACACCCGGGTACCAGAATCTCTTTAACTAATGTGGATAAACCCAAATGCACCCAATTGCCACCCCTAATGGTGATCATGTTTATGCCTCTTTTACGTTTCAGAATGCTTGGCAGTGGCACTAATACATTGTATTGATATGAATTGCACCCGTTTCTGCTATGCCTTTTCATGTATATTCTAAGTCATGCTACAAATTGTTATTGCCAAATTTAATAGTCCCAAGGCATATAACCAACACCAGAACGGAAAACCAAAAAAGGGCAATGTAAGCTCTATGAATTTAAGATAGTCGGGGGAAAAAAAAAGAGAAGGGAAATCTGAGCATGTCAACGTAGACATCTTCCCAAAACTGAATATAAGCCTCATTTGCCACAATAAATCTATTGATGGAAGAAATAATGGATTGCATGGATGGATGAACTTCCAAGGGGTCTTATGGGTCAATGAACAAGTCATAGTCCTAAGGGAAACTCCCAAATAAGACTTTTGTCAAGGAACAACCTGACACCTTATCAATGTACTGTAAACATTAATCTCCTGAGAAGTAATACTCCCAGATCCAACCTTCCAAGAAATACTCCAAAACACTGACATTTAGTATGGTTTTCTATTGTCTAGTTGTAAATCTTGGATGAAGTTGAGGAGTGTATCCAGAATTTATGCGATTAACGGACAACGTGAAGTTGAAAGATAATGTCTACCGGACAACTATTACACCAGCTTGACGTCATGGGACCAATTGTTGGCGTAACTAAGTAACAGAAATGTCAATCCACCAGTGTTACTAGAATGAAAACTCTATGAACATTGTGTTGATATGACTAGAACTTATAAAGTGAAAATGGACCCATTTGTGAGACTGTAGAAACAGTCTCTTAGAGAAAAGGAGAGAAGATTGTTTGAAATGGTTTTACAATATACATTGTGGAGTAGCAAGTGCATCCACTAGGATTATCGAAATCAACAACAATACTATAGGTATGAAGTACCAAAACTAACTAGAACGAGTAATAAGGCTGATATAAGTGACTCTAGATTATTCAATAATCGTGTGATGGCCCAGTTATCTTGCATTTGTCGGAGCATAGTGGTAAAAAGGTTTTATGTTTCAAAGAGCAATGTCGAGTGGGATGGAGAATTTGGACATGTGATACAGTGCTTCTCACTGCAAAAATGAACCGTGGGTATACAGAGTCAACTCTATGTTATGCATGGCAATGGTTGAAAGAGCAACATCTACGGATATACAAATTTTCTTGGTACACATTTCATAAAAGGAATGTGGTCGGCCCCATGGAGGTTATGGTTTAAAATTCGCTTTCCCTTCAATAGATTTGTCTCTTCCTGTAAGTCTGAATGAAGTGGTATACCAAGAGCTTTTTTGTGACTCTGGAACATGAAAATGGAAGTAGTTTCAATGAAGATTGTCATTTATTGTTGCTAAGCAGATTAGATGTTCTTCTTTTGTTTCAGTTTATCAACTGTCCTTTAAACTACCTGCACACTATGATCTTCCTATTCTATTAAGAAGGGAAATATACTGTTAAAGTATTAATATCATTGCCATCCTTGCGCTTTGCATACGCCTTCAAGTTTAGTGGTTATACAGACAGCCCAGTTAGAGCAGCCCCACATGTCAGATTTTTTCTTTTTTCAGGAGCCCTCTATAATGATGATAAGCTATCAACTTTCTGAAGAAATGAGTTAAATTTTTGCATTTGTAGGTCGCTGCAGTCCCTGAGGAGGTCGGAACGGCTGGTGCTCTTCGCGCCATTGCTCACCACCTGACTGCAACTGACATCTTGGTTAGACTTCTCACCTATTGTATAAATATTTATCTAACATTGCTGAAAATACTAATTATTTTTGCCCTGCAGGTTGTGAGTGGTGATTTAGTATGTGATATATCCCCAGGGGCGGTGGCGGCTACTCATAGACGACATGATGCAGCAGTGACTGCAATGTTTTGCTTTGCTCCCATCAGTGGATCACTAGATTCAAGTTCCTCTAGCGGAAAAGACAAAGCAAAGAAACCAGTACGCCATAATATTATAGGACTGGATCCTACGGAAAAATTTCTGTTGCACATTGCAGCTGGTTAGATCTTTCAATAAATGCAGTTGCTCTATTCCTTATGTAAAACATAATCTAAATTCGCATGTCATACAACAGGTGCCGAGATTGAGAAAGATATGAAAGTTCAGATGAGCACCCTCCGTGCAGTAAGCAATGTAAATGATTTCTGTCTACTGATCCTGGAAAATTCTTCTTTCTCGAATCACCAGACACGATCTAGTTTTCCTTCTCTGTGGATGTTCATGCTATTTCCTGGCAATCGATGCTGGGACTTCTTTCCATCCCTTCTTTAGGAGTTAGGACTATTCATGATTTCCCATGGCGTGGGTTTTGTGTCCTTCGTCCCCACAAACACGGGATTGGAGGTTGGGGGGAGGAGTTTATTTAAGGGCGTCATGTGTGGTGTGTTTTTTTTTTTCAAAAGAGTGCCACATTACAAAAGTGAAAGTGAGTGAAGTGAACATATTTCACCAAGTCTAACTTCTCGTTAGAACAACCCTGTTGTGTTGATTACAGTTGACATGGTCAAGAATGTCAGTCAAGTTTGCGATTCGAAGTGATCAATTTCCCTTTGGTTCGTCTTATCTAGTAAATCAGGGCTCCAATTGACCCGTAAAAGTCCTTGGAAGTTTATTCGTCATCCATATTAATTTTGGCTTGCGGATGGGGCTCAGTGTTGTTTCTAGGAAGATGTGTGGTTGGGAGTATTCAGCTTCATTCTGCATTTCTTGTTAAATCAATTTCATTTAGCCACATGAAGCTTCTAGTTCATATTTCCGCATTGCGGATAGGGATCGTTGTTGAAAATTTCAGAGGGATCTGGTCATGTTTTATCTGTCTTTCCTATTGCATATTACTAACCTTCCATCATATTACCTTTTGTTGTCCGTCTTTATTTACGCACTTCTGTATGGGCTAAACTATTTCCAGATAATAATAGGATTAGTATGGGATTGAGCAAATACCAAAAGGATAGGACACATGGATATCTAAAGTAGGAAAAACTAATCAAAAAACTTATCACAAACAAATCAGCAAAATAAATACTAGTTCTAATCTACAGTGGACACTTTTCCTTTGACCAGAAGGCTTGTTTGACTGAGCATGGCAAGTTGCCTTTGACTTTGGCTTGTTGGCTTGTAAGATGATAGAAGCTAGTCCCTCCTCCATCACTTAGTGGTTTGTGGTCTAGGCCTAATAAGAAGCTCTTCCTGATCGGTATGTGATGTGTCAAAACTTTTTCAGAATCCCATGATCACTTTTCCTTCCTGGTGATGATACTGGCTTTCTTGTATACAGCTCTTGTGGGATGGCTTGGGAGCCCGGGATATTTACCCTTCTATTGCCTCATTCCTTCAGAAATTGGTGAGAATGACTCAACGCTGTCGGGGTTGGGTCATTGATATACTTTGGTGCATTTGGATGGAACATAACCTGGGATAAGCAACCACGTTCTTTTATTGAGCTTCTGTGAGATAGAGTTGTTTATGGATTCTCTATAGGCCTTTGCAGGGGAGTGTTCCATGCGGTTGCACTTTCAAGTGTGATTAGAATTTGCTTCTCTAGTGATCCAATGTATGACTTTCTATTTTGACAGACTTCTTAAAATTATCCTTCTGCTGACCTAATCATTTATTTTCCAATTAAAAAAGAAAATAAATAAAATGAAAGGCGAAACTCCAATTTCGTTTGGCTAGGCCTAACCTTGCAGAACCAAAGAAGGAAATGTGTTGGTCTTGTCCTCAGTGAAGTGATTTGTGGCTGGATGATGTGTCACCTATGATAAGTGGTAGTTATGGTAATGGTTGCAGATGAGGGGAGAAGTTTTTGTGACTTGGGAAGTATGGTAGGCTGGGTAGAAACTGTGGCTGGGCAAGAGGGATTAACATATATTCCACTCCAGTTAATTTGCCGTTATTGTAAGAGGGAATGTGGGACAGTTGTGGATTTGAATGAGAGATATGAGGGATGGGTGGAAGGATATAGGGCTTTAAAGCTAGTGAAGGTGCTCAATGAGCTCTTTGGTGGGTTAAATGAGCCAAACTTGACCATAAATTTGCTGACGTCAATTCTTGTGAGGTCCATTCAAGCTTGCTTGTCAGGATTCCAAGAATCATAAGGTTGATTAGGTCATACAATATTTATCTTATTTTATCCAACTAGTGTGACCCCCAAGTAATGGATAATATGCATATGCTATTATTTCCTCCATCCCAAAATAAATGTTACACTTGTCATTTTGGCATATTCTGAAATAAATGTCGCATTTCTAAATTAGGAAAGAGTCGTACTGCAATTTTACCATTGTACATGCAATGTACATATAAGTGAAGCATATTTCTTTGAAACGTTGACAAGTCAACTGCGACATTATTTTGGGCCGGAGGGAGTATATTGCATGGCAGATTACAGATTGGGTAGCTGCAAATTCGTTCATCCCTGTATTGAATTTTTCCAGTTTCCGTAAAACCGGGAGTCGCTTCCTCAAGCATGGGAAAGGCTGAAAGAGAGAAGATTTACTTGTGTATTCCCACCCTTCAAGGAGCAATAAGAGATGATCTTCCCTAGAATAGGTTAATGCCCATTGCTAACTACGTGGTCTGAACTAAAAGGAGTTGTTGAAAATGCAGAATGAGAATTGAGGTTTTTGGAATGGTTAAGCTTTATATGAATTCCTGTATGACAATTTAAGCTTTTAGAAGAATTGGTTACCCAACTTAGTGCTAGACCTATTGAGGGTTTTGGTTTCAGTTGATCATACTTCTCCTCCCATGATTCCATGAAATTTCATATGTTATGCCTACAGTCTCCACAGCCCTTCAGTTTTACCCTCCACGTGTCGTATATGTATCTTGGCAAGCTCAAAAACGTTCTTTTAGATTTTGACAAACTCAAAGGATACTCATGTATACCTCGAGTATTAAACTTCTCAAGCATGAACCTGATAGAGGAGCAGTATGTTTACATGGTTTGTTTATGCAGTTATTATTTACTTGGTAAAACTTATAAAATCTACACATACTTGGTAAAATCTATAAAAGGAGGTGGCGCGTCGGTGGACTACTTTAAAAAACATAACCTGTCCTTCACTCCCTTCAAGTGTAATCTACTGGGACAAGCACATATATCATGCCTCAATACCCCCTCACACTTGTGTGTCAATGATGCATTAAACCAAATGGAGAGGCTCTTCTTAAGTTGATAGTCGATTGATTGTTGCTCTTGGGAAGCATAAAGTGATTTTCATAATTTTAAACTGTTTTACCCGTTCTTCCCATTTGGTGTAATGATGACTTCTCTCTGGTAGAATGTGACTTTCAGTTATAAGCTTCTCTGTGAATATTACTGTAGTATCACAGGGCTGTGATTGGTTCTTACTTGTGCCTTCTCTCATGCTAACGTGTGTAGATGAACATTCGCTCTGATCTGATGGATGCCCATTTATATGCCTTCAATAGGTTTGAACTTTTTCTCCCTTTTCTTTGAAATCATATTTTTACATTCATATTTTCGTACTTTTCCTTACATCTTCCCTATTTTTTCCTTATCAAAATAAATACAGTAAATTACATCTTCTCTGTTTTTACCTTGGTTTTCAACAGGTCCGCTCTGCAAGAAGTGCTTACTCAAAAGCCAACTTTTAGAAGCCTAAGGCAGGATGTGCTGCCTTACCTCATTAGGAGCCAGCTGGTTGGTTTGTTATGTTATTAGCCTATTGTTAAGATAATATGTTACCTGGAGTTTCATTTCAAGTTCTTAATTTTCTTTAAGTAATTCCTTTGTCTGAATCACACCAGAGGTCTGAATTAAAGTTGAATGGACCACAAGTTGAAGATAACGGGAATGAGAAGGATGCTTCAGATAACATTAGAGTGATGCTGTCCCAGCTTTTGGCCAATGCATCTACACCAAGTTTCCATGATCGCTATGCTTCGGGTCCTAATGATTCTGCCCCTGTTTCAAGAAAAACCCATAAATGCTGTGTGTATATTGCGAGCAAGAGCAAGTATTGTGCACGCTTGAATTCCCTTCAAGAGTTTTACGACATTAACCGAGATGTGAGTTTTTGCAGTTAAAATTTTGTGAAATATTAATAATCCTTATAGTTTTAAAAACTGTTATTCTCTCTATTTTCGTTCCCCTCATGATCATCCATAACAGAGAATCTTTCATTTACATTCTTTACTTATTTTATATGAAGTTAGACGACATTCATTATTGAATATTTCAGATCTCAGGAGATGCAAGTCATTTGTCCGGGTATTCATTTTCTGCCCATAACAACGTTATTCATCCTTCAGCAGTGCTTGGATCAAAAACTACAGTAAGTTTCTTTGTTTACTCTCTCTTTCCCTCTCCCTTTCCCTCTGTGTGTTGTGTGAGATATTATAATTCTAATCTTCATAAGAAATTGCACTTAAAATTACACAACGAAATGGTGTCTGGATTTGTTTGTTAATTGTGATTGTTTGAGAGTTAGTAATGCAACATGTGGGTTCTTAATAGCATATTGTGAAGTATTCAGATGCAGATATGCACTAATGCTGGCACTTTTGGTTGTTTCTGATTCATCGGGTCTCAGGCCATTTTAGTATAGCTCAGTATCTTACAATCAGTTCGTTTGTTTTTCTTCTTGCAATTTATTACAGGTGGGACCGCAGTGTATGGTGGATGAAGGTACCCAGATGGGTGACAAATGTAGTGTTAAGCGATCTGTGATTGGCCGTCATTGTCGGATAGGGTCCAACGTGAAGGTATAATTAGACCGCCATTAATTTATTTTGTTTAACCAAATCAATATTGTTCAACTGTTTGAATCAAACTACGGTTGTCTGAAATGAAATTTCCTTATGGCACTCGTTTACAATCCGTATAGTAGGATTTTTTTCAAATCTTTCTAAAGTGCAATGGGAACAGTCATCAATGCGCATGCATGCGTTATATCCCTATGCACATACAAGCATATACATACATGCATACATACATACATACATACATACATACATACATAAATACATACATATGTATACATACATGTACATCTATCGAGTGATGCAACCATTTTTCTGATTTGGATCACGAATGGGTTCGCCCCTGTATATGCAGGTTGTCAATTCAATAGTCATGAACCATGTGTCCATTGGAGATGGTTGTACAATCCAAGGGTCGGTTGTTTGCAGTAATGTACAACTCCAAGAACGTGCTGTACTGAAGGATTGTCAAGTACACACCCTCCCTTTCCCCATCTCAAAAAGACCTGGTGTTTTTGTATCATGTATTTTCCGCCTTCTAGTTGATCATTTTGTAGTCTCATTGGTACGGCGTTTATTTCAGGTTGGAGCAGGTTTTGTGGTGACGGCAGGAAGCGAATATAAAGGGGAGTCATTGGCAAGGAAAGAGAAACAATGAGTTCTGTAGGCTTCTCAAAATAGAGTTTTACTCCCTCGGTCCTTCCCGGAAAGATGTTCTCATTTAATTTTTGATGGTCAACTTGTGTGAACTTTAACCAATAATTTACGTTAGTTTAGTTATCTTAGTGAGAATCTGAATATTGTTGTTATTTCTAATTTTAATGATGTATTAATAACAAGTTTTCGAATTGCGTTGAGATTAGGTTTTGGTTAAAGTTGAATCAAGTTGACTACCAAAAAACAAAACTGAGATTAACTTTTCAGAAGAGGAGTAGAAGATACTAGTGATTTGATTGCTGTGTTTGTATTACTGTTACTAGTAGCTCTAAGTCAATTTTGTTAGTTCACACTAGTCGGAAATTCACTATAGGAAGGTCAAAGGTGTATTGGCTTAGATTGTGATACTTGTTTTAAGTCGGCTCAATTCTAAGCGAGAAACTTTAGGGTTTACTAAAAAATAATATACTCCCTCTGTCCATCTTTAATACTCTCCGTCTCAGAAAGAAAGATAGTCCATTTTTTTTCGTTGTTATTACGAAGGAACTTTGAGCAGTTATAAATGCTATATATAATTATATTAATATGAATCTAAAAATTTATATTAATAGTATTTATAATGGTGTATCAAGAACAATTTCAAAAATTTCATTAGAATAATTAAAAGTAACCTTAATTATTACTCAAAGTTCTTTCGTAAAACCCATGAAAATAGGGGGACTATCATTCTGGGACAAAGGGATTATAAAAAATGAGTCTTGGCACAAGAATTAAAAAAATGATTGAAAAATAATGTGTTGTGAGTGTAGATAGTTGAGCGGAAGAGAGAAAATGGGTTAGAAAATAGTAAGCGGATAGTTGTTGTAGGTACGTATGACAAGTAGCTATTACGGTTTAAAAAGTACTCCCTTCGTCCCAGAGTAAGAGTCATACTTTCTATTTTGGTACGTCTTAGAGTAAGAGTCTCTTTCCTCAAAAAACAACAAAGAATCTTAACTACCCATCCCACTCATTCTCTTTCCTACTTTACTTTTATACTCACAAACCGAGCTGTCAATTCAGGAAACCGGACGGGACGGAACTATGAAAATTTACGGGACGGGACGTCCCGAATTCTTCGCGGGACAGAAAATCCTCGTCCCGTCCCATATCACCTCGGGATGCGGGACAAATGCGGGACAAGAAGACGCTAAAATATAAAACTAAATCTAACTAAGATGATGCCAAAATATTAAATTGAAAACATAAAATCAATCTTTTATAATCCAACAAGCTCAAAACTTCTTAATTTCGTAAAATAACTTAATCAACATAAAACGACAATGAATAGATGGAAAAATTAACTAAAAATTAAGTGCTAAAATACCTTTGAGGTTAAAAAAATTAAAATTAAAATTAAAAAAATGCGGGACCTCCCGTCCCATCATGCCCCACCTTGTTCCGCGTCCCAAACGGGATGCCCAAATAGTCCTGCTTTTATACGGGATTAGAAAAATACTATCTCATCCCATCTCATTTATATGGCGGGACGGGACATCCCGAAGGGAAGATCCAAATTGACAGCACAGCACCAATTAACTTACTATTCCCTCCCACTCATTTTCTCTCCTACTTTACTTTTACACTCGTGACATTTACGTCACTTCCACCATTTCTTAATTCCCGTGCATTTAAGAGGTATGACTCTTATTCAGGGACAGAGGAGTATTAAAACATGTGTATTTTGGATGTTAAAAATTATTAGGTTTCTAACGAGACGGTCAGAAATCCAACCATGCTAGAGAACATTTGATATTTTTATCGCGTGGGTATGGGGATAGGTAGCACTTGACATTACTTGGGAAAATACAAATAGTGTCTGTCAATTATTACATCCTAATTTTTGCCTTGTCATCATTTCTTGAAAATCAAAGCATTAAAAACCAAAGATCAACCAAAAAGGATACTCTTTCATATGATGATTGAAGATTTATATTCTACCCATCTTCAAAAAAAAAATAAAAAAAAATAGACCAGCTATGTCTTCTCCTCCAAATCACACTTCCTGCAGATCAACATACCCTTCATCATTTCTAAAAATCAGACGCCGCGTAGACTTCACTAGAGTGCTCAAGAAAAGAGGTACAAAATGGACACAGAAAGTAACTTTACCTCAAAAAAAAAAAAACAATTTTTTTTAATACATCTCATTTATTGCAAGTTTAAAGCGCGCGCGCACACACACACACCAGAAGCATAGAGCCTAAGCAGAATGGGAAAGGGTTTGGGCAGCTATTGACGTTTTGATGATGGAAGCAAGCAATCATAGATCCGTTCCATGCGTGAACTAACAGTGAGCTTGTATGCAGTTTGAAGACCTGGCTTCCCCAAATCAATGATATCCTCTCTCAAACTGTTTAAAACATCATTTTATTAGCTATTTGAAATTACAAGCCAAGTACGATAACAACGAAAACAAGCACTAACCATTGCCATTCGCCAGTATCCTTTGCATGCCTCTCCACTGCACTATAAAGGCGGTCAAGAGTGCATAAAATCAATCCAAACATACATTGAGCGTCTTTTTCCTGCACAGAGAAAAACAATTGTTAAGGAGATCTCATTATCGGACCATGTCAGTAAGGCACACAGCATATACTCCCTCTGTCCCTGAAAGTTAGTCCCTCTTTTTTCATGGTTAGTTTGAATGAACTTTGAGTAATAATTTAGGCTGCTTTCGATTATCTTAATGAAAATATAAAACTTGTAATTGATACACCAAAATAAGTATTAAAATTAACAATTTTTGGATTTTCATTAAGATCATTATAAGTAACCTAAATTATTGCTCAAAGCTCATTCAAACTATCCATGAAAAATGAGGGACTAACTTTCTGGGGCATAGGGAGTATCTAACTGGAGCAGCCCTAGCAGTTAATCCTGTTACACATCAACCCGCCCCAAACCAACCCATTTTAATCATTAACTTTTCATTATTCTCTAAACTTGTTTACGACCTCCACGGGGTCTACAACTCCCACCAACAATGGCTCTTCATGTTACTGCCATCATTGTATATCGTCCGGCAGCTAGCCAGCACCAGGTACCGACACAGAACTGCCTCCAACCCACACAATCACCTCCAATCACCATCTACCATTATCCAGAACAGGTAAGAGACCTCCACTCACCATCGGCTGCCATCATCTACAACCTCTCTAGTGGTGATGTTAACAAGAAATGAGAAGCTTCAGAAGATTAATACGGAGTAATCATAGTTGATAAAGCCAAGCGTTACGGGTCGACAGCCTTTTGGGATTGTGGCAGGCGGCTGCGCCTTTTTGGCCCAGGCGACGCCTTACTTGGTTATGGCGAGTGACGTCCGCCTTTGTCAAAAGGCGTAATAGGCATATGGATAATGAACTGGGTCGTGTTGTAATTTTAGTTTTAGTGTTTTCACTTGAAATGTGTCATTTTGTGGCATGCAAAAGAAAAAAGATATCCCTAACTTCTCTCGAAAGAAAATAAGTGCAACAAACAACAAATGAGAACAGAAACAAAGAAGGACGGGTCAGCACGACCGATAATTTGATTTTATTTTTTTATTTTTTTTGCATCAATGTTTGAAGTTTTAATTTCTGTTTGCATTGTTTAGATAATCTGTAAGATTCTAAAAAGAAGTTTGCTTCTTACGAGTCCCTGATCAATGCAGGTTTGAAGCTGCATAATCCTTTTCTCGACCTCCACAATCAGTAACCTTCTTTGCAGTCGAGCAATTCGTCCTCTACCTTCTGCCCTGGTATCCTGATTCAGGCAAACAAAACCTAAGGATAACGCTGAACATGGGTAAATGCAACTTGCATGATTGCATAATTGATAATCAACACAAATGCATCCACCAAAACACAAGATCCAATGAGTAAATTCTACAGCCACAAAATCAAAGAGAAAAAGAGAAGTGTAATATTTAAGCTTCGATCCAGCGCACAAATATACTTCATATCTCAAAAGATGTCTAATCATCTAAACAACACGGGAAATGTCTAATCATCTAAACAACACTGGGAGTAGGGAGGGGTGAGTGAAGTAGATGAAAGGGCCTCTTTAATTTGACTCGAAATTACAGATTAGCCCTCTTTACACATTTCCTTCCTGCACAAAATAAAGGGTGTTTTGGTCATAAAAAATAGGGCCACATGTTAACCTACCCTTGAAGGGGGTATCTTAACAAAACCCTATATATATATATATATATATATATATATATATATATATATATATATACTACCTCCGTCCAAATTTAAGGTTCACACATTAATTTTTAGTATGTCCCAGTTTAAGGTGTACCTTTTGTTTTATTCTCAAAAGGGGAAACAATGAACAGATTAATTTTATATAATTATGGAAATATTACATCTCTCCTTCTCGTATTCTTTTTGTTTGAAGTTTGAAGTTTGAAGTAAAAAGAAACGACTAGCAAGTGAAGGTTAGCTTGGTATCGAGTGAAGTTTCGTATTTCCCAATCTTTAAGACGGTCAATCGACGGTTAGCTTGGCAGTGTTTTAATGGCTTTCATAGAGGGACGGACACTAAAATGCTTCGGAAGTGCACAGTGCTTCCCAATAATGGAGTTCTTGAAAAGAGCAGAATGCTAAGATGCTTCCCTTTGTTTCCTTATTCATTTAATTTAACAATAGCGTGACTTACTTTTTGAATGCTTCTTGACATACTTAAATCAAGGGAAACTGAAAAAGGTAGAATAAAGGCATCTTCCATTCATTGCCTACCTTCTTAGAAGTTGAAATGTGGTAATAAAGGAGAAAGGAAAGTAAAGAGAGAAAGATGTTAAGAAAGCAATGATCAATCAGGTTTGTCCTGCCATGGGGCACTCCGATAGCTCTACACTCGGTTCAAAACTTCAAACATACCTGGACTTAGCTGACAAGAAGAACTCCAATACAATCTAGCTCACCATCAACTAACCGCTCCGCGGCTCCAAGGGAACCACCACCGACCAAAGTTTTTCACTCCCTGTCCTATCAGAAAGGCAGGTCGGAAATAAAGCCTCCTTTTACCTTGGATTCCCCCTTCCCCCCTTTCCTCTAAGACCTAAGAACCATAGGTGGTGACTGAACTCACATCTGGCTTCTCAATTAATGTGGTTCAAAGTCAGCTTAATCAAACGATTAGAGGTCAATGCGGCCATAGGCATTTGTTAAAACTTTAGTTCAAGTCTTGAGTTAATTGATGCAATGCTGTGAATAAAGCAATACTCCCTCCGTCCCATTTTAAGAGTCAAAAAATAAGATGGCACAAGAATTAAGGAAAGAAACTTTTTAGTATAAAATACAGATAGTGGGGTAGAGTATTGTGAGTATAGAAAGTAGGTATGAGAGAGAAAGTGAAGTAGGGAATAGTTAGTGGATAATTGTTGTGTGTATGACATGTGGGGCCCACTAAATAAAGAACTATAAATGTAATAACCCGACTTTTATACTTTTATTAATTGGGTGGACTTGTTTAATTAAAAATAAGTCCGTTGGGTTAAGTTAGTAGGCCCAAGTCTTTACTTAATAATAACTAGTTAAAATCCTAGCCCAATTAGGTTTCATTAAAGTAGAAGTATAAATTAAAAACCCTACCCTAGTATTATTGTATCACAAAAAGGAAAAGAAAAGAACGGGAGAAAGAGAGAGCAGCGGCGCTAAGGGAGAGCCGCAGAGAGGGAACAGAGAAAGAGACCGAGAGAGAGAGAGAAGGCAGAGGAAGGAGAGGAGTTCGGATCAACCATCGAAGGTACTCCCAATCACCTAATATTTTCTCTCTAGTATAAATCAATGAGGATTCTGGTTTAAGAACCCTAAAAGCCATGTTGTTGAACTAGGGTTTGATTGAATTAAGAAGAGGAAGAAGAAGGATTATGTGTGTTATTGTGAGTGTGTGCGTGCTACTGTATGTGCGTGTGTTTGTGGTGAAAACTGAAAACAGGGTGTGCGTGTGTGTCTTAGTGTGTGTTTTGTGTGTGTGCTGGGAAGTGTTTTAGTGTGGGTAACAGTGTGTGTGCGTGTGTTGGTGTGTGTGCTGTGAAGGTGTATTTAGTGTGTGTAAATTGCATAGTTGAATTAGAATGATGAATTGAAAATAGTAAAATACTAGAGGTGATTTAATGAAACCATAGGGGTATTTTAGTAAACCTAAAAGGGTATTTTGGGTATAAATTTAATGGGTAGTATAAACCCTAGAATAGATGTTAACCTTAAAGGGAGTAAAAGAAAATAACTCATAGGTTAATAATAAAGAAAGTAAAGTATTTTGGGGACGGAAGTAAATAGTATTACTTTTGTCTAAGAAAGTTATTCGCATGATTGTAGATACGTGCGCGTGATTTTGCAAGAAGGATTAACGCAAGCCAAGGTAAGGGATTACGCTCTTAGTTGTATATTGGTTTTCAATCCTTTGTTAGGATTCCCAATCTCTGTTTTTATAAAGTAAACTATCTGTGTGGCTAGATAGTCTTTTAATAACTATTCCGTTCCGCGAATGTTACCGTTCTTTGTTATCCACCCTATTGATACTGTTGTTGTTCAATTGGGTTATCATGAGTATGATTTGCTTTGTGATCTTGGTGTCTAAGTGAGATGTACACCTTTTAAAAAGTGATTATGTAAAGTTTTGTAAAGTTAAGCTTTGTTTTGTAAAAGCTCTTTAAAGTGAATTCTTATAATAAGTAAAGTGACTACAGTTATCCATAATCCCGAAACGGATAAGTGGACCCCTTATAGTTATCCATAATCCCGAAACGGATAAGTGGACCCCTTACAGTTATCCATAATCCTGAAACGGATAAGTGGACCCCTTATAGTTATCCATAGTTCCGAAATGAACATGTGGACCCTGTTGCGTTGCTTGATGAAGTAGCGTAGGTTATCATGATATACCGATTTTGGGTGCGGTCAGTAGAAACCCGAGCCCTGGGTACAGCACGTGCTTAATCCCTAAATGAAGTAAAGTAAAGTAAAGAAAAGTAAAGTGTGAGTAAAATGTTGTGTTTTGGAAACTGTCTCTGAAGCCACGTGTTTTCAAGTAATGAATTGTTTTTCATCAAGTTAAATGTTTATTTTCAAACTGAGTGTTAGTTTGATCCTTGAGTTATATCCGTTCATTGTTAATTCATTGTTACCGTTCGTTTCGGTCATCTCCTCTTAGTACCCGAGGGGATACCGTATGAACTTACTGGGCATTGTTCGCTCATTCCTTCCATTCTTATTTCTCTTCAGGTTATAAATAAGCTGGTCAAGGGTCGCAAGGTTTTGGCGGCATAAGAGTTACCTTTGAAAGAAGTTAGTTAGTAGTTATGTTTTCCGCTGCGTTTAAGTTCTAGTTTTCATTTTCCGTTAGTTACCGTTTGAGCTAGTGACTTGTACTAGTCGTTTGAGTTTGAATGTTAGTTAAAGTTTGAATTGTGGTTAATTGTAGCCGTTGGGGCATTCTGAATTTGGGATTTATTCAATTAAGTTATTATTTAATCGTAGTGAAAAGTTGGGGTGTTACAGTTGGTATCAGAGCCCCGGTTTAAGATTACTTGGGAGACTCAGACTTAGAAGTTAGTTAAGACTATGAGGAGAAGTAGTACTTAACGATTTTGGGCTGTAGAACTCTGATAAGAACAAAGTATCTTTTTGAGAAACACTAATTGAGGAAACCTGCTATTTTGGGAAACTTTCCGTTTTGGGAAACTTTCTAAGTTGGAAACTTTCCTTTCATAGAAACTTACTATTTTAGGAAAGGACCTAAGATAGGATTCCTCAAGGAGTATAGAGGAATATAAGTGAAAAATTGGGAAGTGAAACTTGAAGGGTTGCACTAGAACACTAACCTTTTTAAGTTGCTTATACAATTGATGATTATAGTCATATACCTTGAGTTATATGGTACTAATAATGATTATGTCTTAATTATAAGCCATGGACGGACTTAGAAGAAACTCGAAGATGAACTTGAAGTATAGAACGATTAAGCAAAGAGTGATCCAGAGGTATGCACTCAAAATCCTAAAGCTGAAAGGAGAATTAAAAGCTAAAAAGGGCAAGGTGAGTCTTGCAGTGGGAAAATGGATGCGAGATAGGAAGGCTTGGTTAGATACTAGCAAAGACTTAGAAGAAGTAAAAGAGACTATGAGTCAGAGTGAGAGGTACTACCCTGAGGTCAGAGAATAGGCCTATCAATGGTATTATGAACTGAAAGAGTTCAAGGAAGAAAAGGCTAGAGAACTTAACCCGACCACACTCATAGGTAATGAAGCACCAAATGAGGAAGAATTGGTAGCTGATGTTGAAATCAAGGAAGTAGATATCAACCTTGAAGGCAATGAAGCCAATCAAATTAAAATTGATGATGATGAATCACCAATGGTACCGGTTCATAGGTCCAGAGGAAGGCCAAGAGGCTTTAAGAAGGCTCCATAGTTGCCAAGTGGAAGACCTAGGGGTAGACCTAGGAAGAATGTAACCCCATGAGTTATGAGGGGAGTAGTCAGTATTAGTATAATTCATTTTATAGTTTAGTATTCTTTTAGTTCTAGTAGTAAAGAACGTAGTTATCATTTCAGTTTTAGTTTCAGTTAAAGGAATAAAAGTTAGTTCAAAGTTGAGTTATTTCGTATCGTGTGCAATCTTCAATTTAGTCTTGTTCGTATAAATTAACAAGTGTGTTAACGGTAACTATAGTAGTGAGTCCGGTGGGGACGACCTATAGAAGTGTGAATCCGTCTAAGTAAAATGACTAAGTAGAGTTAAAGGCCTAAAGTAAGGCCGATTCAGTAAAAAGTCTAAAGTAAGACTGATGTATGAAGTATGTAGGTAAAGTTAGTAAGAGAACAAGAAATTATAGTCTATTGAAACGACTAATGAGTGAAAACGGTCTAGTGAAATGACTGTGATATGTGACTAAGTCAAGTGAAACGACTTACCAAGGAAGTAATAGTCTATTGAAATGACCAAAGTGAATAGTTATGGTTTAATGAAACCCCAACGAGTCCAGTAAAGTCGACTAATGAAACTAAGTGATGGTCTATTGAATGACCTATGGGAAATGTTAAGGTCTAAAGAGGCGGCCAAGGAGTATAGTAAGTTGACTAATGAAAGTAGTATTGGTTTATTGAAACGACCATAGGTCTAGTGTTTGACCTTAACTGAATGATTAGTCTATTGAGACGACTTATATGCGTAAATAATGAGTATTGTTAGCATGTGGGCTAACCTAGAGCAAGAAAGCATGGGTCAAATGAAAAGACCATAAGTAGAACTGACTTATTGAAACGGCCAAGTGAAATTAGTTTTGGTCTAGTAAAATGATCGAAATCAAGAATGAAGTGACCTATTGAAACGGTTAAGTATAAGAGTAATTGGCTTAGTGAGACGGCCAAGTATGAATGAAAGTAGGTCAAGTGAATTGACCCATGATAAATAAGTAAAGCCTAGTGCAATAACTTCCCTAAGTAAAATTGGTCTATTGAAACGACCAGAGGTCTAGAAAACCGATCTTTTGTAAAAGTTACGTCTTTTGGGGACGGCCTTTTTTTTTGTGAAAGTATTAAACATAGTAGCAATGCTTGTGTGGCGTAAGTAATACCGTTCGGTCGCGATACTATTAAGAGTATGAGAGCGGCTATTGCACGTGGAGATGGTAAATTCACGCGAGAAAAGTTTAAGCTTGTGTTCAACTAAGAGTATTATCCGATGAGCGTTCGAAATGCCAGAGTGGCAGAATTGATGACAGTAGATGAATACTGTGAGAAGTTTACCGAGCTGCAAGAGTTGCCACAGTATTTTTTTATTGAGGAGCTGAAGACTCGGAAGTTTGAATTCGGGTTGAGTGACCGAATCTGATATCGAATTACTCCGGTGATGCTATCATCATATGACCAATTGTTGGACAGAGCAAGAATAGTAGAGAAAGAGGTGGAGAGTTACCGCAGTAAGAAGGAAGAGAAAAAAAAAAAAAAAAAAAGTCAACTGAGAAGGAGTCGACTGGATCTAAGGGAAGCTAGAACCGCGATGGGAATAGCAATAAGCGGAAGGCTACTGAGGATCGTGAAAAGGACAGTACTACTAGTAAGTACCAGAGTAAAGGTCATGGAAACCAAATGGATGGTAATAAACACGACGCCAAAGGGCAAGGTTCTGATGAGAAGTGCCATATGATTACTTGGCTAAGAAAATGAATTTAATTCCTGAGGCGTTAGAGAATTCTTTAGTTATAGATATTCAAACTAGAGAATCGGTCCCTATTACGTCTATATATAAGAAGTGTCCTTTGAAATTGGACGGGAAAAAGCTTGAGGTTAATCTCATTAGCTTGGAAATCGAAGAATTTGATGTGATATTGAGAATGGATTGGTTAGATGCATGCCATGACCATGTGGATTGCTTTAAGAAAGAAGTTCATTTCAAATTATTATCCGATCAAACCTTATATCGGTGATGAAAGCTCGTAAACTATTAAGGAAGGGGTGTGAAGGAGTTCTGGCGTACTTGAGTATTTCGGACCAGGAAGAAGTATTGATAGAGTCACTCTCTGTAATTAGAGATTTCAAGGATGTGTTTTCAGAGGACTTACCAGGAATACCGCCTGAAAAAGGAGTCTAATTTTCAATCGATTTGATACCGGAGACTACACCAATATCGAAGGCACCATATAGTATGGCACCGTCAGAATTGAAGGAATTAAAGGAGCAATTGCAAGAAGTTATTGGATAAAGGTTTGATTAAACCGAGTGTGTCGCCGTGGGGTGCACCGGTATTGTTTGTAAAGAAGAATGATGGGTCGATGAGGTTGTGTATCGACTATCGTAAATCAATCTGTGTAACGGTAAGGAACCAATACCTGTTGCCTAGAATAGACGATTAGTTTGACCGGCTTCGTGGAGCGTGCTATTTTTCGAAGATAGACTTGAGGTCTCGTTATCATCAACTAAGAGTGAAGAAGGAGAAAATAGCTAAGACGGCCTTTAGAACAAGGTATGGTCATTATGAGTTTATAGTGATGCCGTTTGGGTTGACTAACACCGGCAGCGTTCATGGAGCTTATGAATAGAATATTTTAAGAGTTCTTAGACAAGTGTGTAATTGTATTCATTGAGGACAATTTCGTGTATTCTAAGTCAAAAGAGGAGCATGAAGAACATTTGAAATTAATAGTGCAGATTCTGAGAGAACAAAAGTTGTATGCCAAGTTTAAGAAGTGTGAGTCCTGGCTTGAGGAAGTGGCGTTCTTGGAGCATGTGGTGTCTAAGGATGAGGTAGCAGTTGACCCTGCGAAAATCGAGACTATAGTAAATTGGGAGAGACCAACTTTTGTTAGCAAAATAAGAAGCTTCTTGGGTTTAGCAGGTTATTACCGTAGATTCGTGGAAGGATTTTCGAAATTATCTTTACCATTGACTAAGTTAACCACGAAAGGGACAAAGTTTGTATGGTCGGACGATTGTGAGAAGAGCTTTCAAGAATTGAAAAGGCGATTGGTGTCTGCGCCTGTTCTTACGGTACCAACAAGCAAGGATGGTTTTGTGATTTATAGTGATGCTTCATTGAAAGGTTTGGGTTGTGTGTTGATGTAGAATGACAAGGTGATAGCTTATGCGTCTAGGCAACTCAAGAACCATGGGAAGAACTATCCTACTTATGATTTGGAGTTAGCGGCTGTGGTGTTCGCATTGAAGATTTGGAGACAGGATTTGTATGGGGTACCATGTGAGATTTACACCGACCATAAGAGTCTTAAGTATATTTTCACTCAGAAAGAGTTGAATATGAGGCAGAGGAGATGGCTCCAATTACTTAAGGATTATGATTGCAAAATTCTATATCAGCCTGGAAAATCCAATAAGGGCAGATGCATTAAGTACAAAGGACCATGGAACATTTGCAACTAGGATTCCTAAGGGGGTAAGTGATTTGGGAAATAGTGAAATGGTGAAACTGGAAGTTAGAGTTAAAAGTTATTTGGCTCAGATGAGTGTTCAACCAACATTGTTGGTGAGAATAAAGGAAACTCAGAACGTGGATGAGGAGTTAGCAGCAATCCACAAGACCATAGATAAAAAGGGAATGGTAGATTTCTGTGATAGTGGTGACGGGATTATGAGGTATCAATCGAGGATTTGGGTGCCTAATAATGAAAGTATTAAGAAGGAAATTCTTGAGGAAGCTCACTGTTCAAGATTTTCGATTCATCTTGGGAGTACTAAGATGTACAGAGATTTAAAGGAATCATTTTGGTGGAACAATATGAAAAGTGAGGTAGCAGAATTCGTGTCCAAGTGTTTAGTATGTCAGCAAGTAAAAAGTGAACACCAGAAACCCGCGGGATTACTACAATCGTTACCCATTCCAGAGGGGAAGCGGGAGCACATCACTATGGATTTGGTGATTGGACTTCCTAGGACATTGAAGGGTCATAATGCAATTTGAGTTATAGTGGATAGGCTCACCAAATTGGCTCACTTTCTAGCAATCAAGGTGACTGATTCGTTGGAGAAGTTAGCTAAGTTGTACGCGGATGAGATCGTGAGGTTACATGGGATACCGGTCTCTATAGTGTCAGATCGAGATGCGAGATTTACGTCAAATTTCTGGAAGAGTTTACAGAAAGCGTTGGGGACGGAATTAACTATGAGTACAGCACTCCATCCTCAGACAGACGGACAGTCAGAAAGGAAGATTCAAACTCTTGAAGATCTTCTGAGAGAAACGTCATTGGATTGGCAAGGAGCGTGGGATGATCATCTACCACTAGTGGAGTTTGCCTACAACAACAGTTATCACTCTAGTAATAGAATGGCGCCGTATGAAGCTCTGTATGGGCGGAAATGTCGATCACCTGCGTGTTGGGATGAAGTAGGTGAAAGGAAGTTATCTGGACCCGAGATTGTTCAATTAACGGCGGATAAGGTTCAACAGATTCGCAAGTGGTTGTTAACTGCGCAGAGTAGGCAGAAATCGTATGCAGACAATCGAAGACGCGGTCTAGAGTTGCAAATAGGAGATCACGTATTCTTGAAGATCTCACCGACAATAGGAGTCATGCGATTTGGAATTCGTGGAAAGTTAAGTCCTAGATATGTGGGACTGTTCGAAGTTCTAGATCGAATAGGAGCAGTAGCCTATAGGTTGGCTTTGCCTCCTGTACTGGCTGGTGTGCACAATGTGTTTCACGTGTCGATGTTGAGGAAGTATGTAGCTGACCAGAGCCACGTCATCGAGTACAGACAATTACGTTTTCGTGAAGACTTGAGTTATGATGAGAAGCCAGTAAAAATTGTAGACCGTAAAGATCAAGTTTTGCGGAAGCGAGTGATTCCGTACGTAAAAGTGCAGTGGAGCAATCACACGGAAAGAGAAGCCACGTGGGAGCTCGAAAGTGAAATGCGTGATATGTATCCCGCTCTGTTTGAAGATTAAGGTACGTTTAGTTTGGAGGACCAAACTCTTTTAAGGGGGTAAGAATGTAATAACCCGACTTTTATACTTTTATTAATTGGGTGGACTTGTTTAATTAAAAATAAGTCCGTTGGGTTAAGTTAGTAGGCCCAAGTCTTTACTTAATAATAACTAGTTAAAATCCTAGCCCAATTAGGTTTCATTAAAGTAGAAGTATAAATTAAAAACCCTACCCTAGTATTATTGTATCACAAAAAGGAAAAGAAAAGAACGGGAGAAAGAGAGAGCAGCGGCGCTAAGGGAGAGCCGCAGAGAGGGAACAGAGAAAGAGACCGAGAGAGAGAGAGAAGGCAGAGGAAGGAGAGGAGTTCGGATCAACCATCGAAGGTACTCCCAATCACCTAATATTTTCTCTCTAGTATAAATCAATGAGGATTCTGGTTTAAGAACCCTAAAAGCCATGTTGTTGAACTAGGGTTTGATTGAATTAAGAAGAGGAAGAAGAAGGATTATGTGTGTTATTGTGAGTGTGTGCGTGCTACTGTATGTGCGTGTGTTTGTGGTGAAAACTGAAAACAGGGTGTGCGTGTGTGTCTTAGTGTGTGTTTTGTGTGTGTGCTGGGAAGTGTTTTAGTGTGGGTAACAGTGTGTGTGCGTGTGTTGGTGTGTGTGCTGTGAAGGTGTATTTAGTGTGTGTAAATTGCATAGTTGAATTAGAATGATGAATTGAAAATAGTAAAATACTAGAGGTGATTTAATGAAACCATAGGGGTATTTTAGTAAACCTAAAAGGGTATTTTGGGTATAAATTTAATGGGTAGTATAAACCCTAGAATAGATGTTAACCTTAAAGGGAGTAAAAGAAAATAACTCATAGGTTAATAATAAAGAAAGTAAAGTATTTTGGGGACGGAAGTAAATAGTATTACTTTTGTCTAAGAAAGTTATTCGCATGATTGTAGATACGTGCGCGTGATTTTGCAAGAAGGATTAACGCAAGCCAAGGTAAGGGATTACGCTCTTAGTTGTATATTGGTTTTCAATCCTTTGTTAGGATTCCCAATCTCTGTTTTTATAAAGTAAACTATCTGTGTGGCTAGATAGTCTTTTAATAACTATTCCGTTCCGCGAATGTTACCGTTCTTTGTTATCCACCCTATTGATACTGTTGTTGTTCAATTGGGTTATCATGAGTATGATTTGCTTTGTGATCTTGGTGTCTAAGTGAGATGTACACCTTTTAAAAAGTGATTATGTAAAGTTTTGTAAAGTTAAGCTTTGTTTTGTAAAAGCTCTTTAAAGTGAATTCTTATAATAAGTAAAGTGACTACAGTTATCCATAATCCCGAAACGGATAAGTGGACCCCTTATAGTTATCCATAATCCCGAAACGGATAAGTGGACCCCTTACAGTTATCCATAATCCTGAAACGGATAAGTGGACCCCTTATAGTTATCCATAGTTCCGAAATGAACATGTGGACCCTGTTGCGTTGCTTGATGAAGTAGCGTAGGTTATCATGATATACCGATTTTGGGTGCGGTCAGTAGAAACCCGAGCCCTGGGTACAGCACGTGCTTAATCCCTAAATGAAGTAAAGTAAAGTAAAGAAAAGTAAAGTGTGAGTAAAATGTTGTGTTTTGGAAACTGTCTCTGAAGCCACGTGTTTTCAAGTAATGAATTGTTTTTCATCAAGTTAAATGTTTATTTTCAAACTGAGTGTTAGTTTGATCCTTGAGTTATATCCGTTCATTGTTAATTCATTGTTACCGTTCGTTTCGGTCATCTCCTCTTAGTACCCGAGGGGATACCGTATGAACTTACTGGGCATTGTTCGCTCATTCCTTCCATTCTTATTTCTCTTCAGGTTATAAATAAGCTGGTCAAGGGTCGCAAGGTTTTGGCGGCATAAGAGTTACCTTTGAAAGAAGTTAGTTAGTAGTTATGTTTTCCGCTGCGTTTAAGTTCTAGTTTTCATTTTCCGTTAGTTACCGTTTGAGCTAGTGACTTGTACTAGTCGTTTGAGTTTGAATGTTAGTTAAAGTTTGAATTGTGGTTAATTGTAGCCGTTGGGGCATTCTGAATTTGGGATTTATTCAATTAAGTTATTATTTAATCGTAGTGAAAAGTTGGGGTGTTACAATAAAAAACTTTCCTTTTATGGATTTTGACTCTTAAATTGGGACACCCATTTAGGAAATTTTTGACTCTTAAAATGGGACGGAGGGAGTATATGATAATAACTGAATCCAATCACTTCACCATCTAATGATACAAAAATCACACAAGCATATGGATCAACAACATAACCTATTTTCTCATCATATGTGAAGATGCAAAAACCCAAAAAAGCATGCCATATACGGAAGACGAAAACCCTAAATAGCACCAGCCATCTATCTAATGGAGTACATAGAGAGCAAGTGCAGAATAAAGTAGGCACACAATAGTTACCTGTTTAAACCATGCCCTCAGTAACATGAGCACTAGAAGTGAGAGAAAAAATGCTGGTAGGGCAGCTAAGATTGCAAAGTTAATCTCATTCGCCCTTAGTATCTGGTTCAGTTCAAGCATTGCTCTGTTTCAAGTATAGACATCACGAAAAAGATCAGCCAACAAAAAACTACCAAATTTCTACCCAAAATCACTAGCAATTCCACTCACGTTTCTACATCCAGCTTTAGCTTCTGAATCTGTCATGGCAAATAAACTAATGTCATGTGCCATAATCAGAAACATTAAAGACTGCAAAAAGAGAAGAGCGCATTACTTGGATGAGTAATGCACGAGCAAGCTCTCCTGCCACAAGACTCTGGATCGGATGCATAAGTTCCTTTTCATACCTAAATAAATTAGTCAAGTGAATTACAGGTAAAGACACAAAGATAATTGATGAAATTCAAACAACGGTTAAATGTAAAATACACAAGTACAACCACATACAAGATAAGAATGGACACAATCATCTACATATCCATGGAACAACTGGAATGTGCAAGGTCTGTTGTGGATAAGAACCAAACATGTGACAATTGTCAACTTGACTACAAATGAAAACTAACAGATACGATCTATAAAACCCAATATCTGGTACAAGAGTCAGTTAAGGTTTAAGTGTCACTGTGGGTGTCTGCCTCATCGAAAATCTAAGATTTTACATTATAGCAACTAGCCTGATCAGGCTTTGTAGATGGGTACTTGCCCAGAAATAAGCATCCAATGATCATAAGTTACATATGCAAGCTTTTATATGTAGGTTGATGAATAATTGACATGAATAGTGGCCACAAACAAACAAAGACTTGATCTTGATTCCCTCTCTTTTCTCATCTCTTGCAATATTTATGAATCGAACATGGCTTAAAGATTAAGCTCAAAAGCGAAACCAGGTTACAGTGGAAACTAAACGGGTGAACCTTGCAAAGAAATGTACCAGTAACGCAAAGCCATCACACTGCTTCGCATAAAGAAGTTCAACTAGAATTCTTCTCATTTTTTCCAGGTTTCTTGCTTTACAGATTTCTTTTAACATATGGGAGGAAGCACGGATAAAACTGTACATGTATTCCTCCAGATGTTTAGGCAAGACAGTGAAGATGGATTTCATGGCAATGAGACATTATGAAAGGTACAATAGCAAACTAATGACATAGAGCAAATGCTGCTAACATGTATTGCATATCTATATAAGCTTTCAAGCAGCATATACAGGACCACCTCTACCTAATGGAAATCCCACCTGCCCATAACTATTTCAAGCATTTCCTGGTCTGAAGCATTTTCCGGAAGTTTTTGACCTTTGGTCTGCTCACTGAAAGCCAGCAACATTCTGCAAAGAGTGGATAAAAATGTAAATGACATGAAATAAATCAAAATCACTGGGCATGATTTCTCCTGACAGACTAAGAATGGACAATACTGCTTGTGCCACTTAAATCCACAGCAGATGCTGATGAAGCCCTAAGTTATAAGAAGTAAAAACATAAATCAGAAATAGAACGTTTACGTTAACGAAAATGTGACCCCATTTTTTCAAATTTATAGCCAACCAGTAGCGAGTGACCATCTCATGACTGATCAAACTCGTAATACTCAGGAAGTAGAGCATACGGAGACCACACAAAAGAATGAAAAGAACCAAAAGGAACCAAACAAAACATCAGTTCCTTAATGTAATAAACATCTGTTGCCATTGGCAAGGTGGATACCTGTTAGCATCATAAAGATAATAGAGCACAATCACTCTCGATCAAAGATTAAGACCCTAGAAATTCATATAGCCTAAAGAATTAGAAATTCGATTTCTAATTATTGGATCTAGCAATCGGATCAAGAAAGAGTTCTTGATATTCGTTCACGTGTGGATATTCATAGAGGATAATTTCTTTATCATCTTCAAATTCGTGTTCCTATGATCGTGATTCGAAGAACGCTAGGAAGAAGATTCAAATCCCCAATTTGAAGATTCGAAGATCTAAGATATAAAAGCATCACAATGGTTAGTATTCTATATTCATCTAGTATTTAATTTAATCATCTAGACGGATCCAGGCTCTTGGGTTTTATTCATGTTATATTCTGCTGCGCATGTGTGCTCAAAACTCAACAGTGGTATCAGAGCTCCGTTCATCATGGTTATTTTAATAGTATCATGTTAATAATATGATTTGATTATATGTGTTAGCGTGATCTGAATTTAGATTCATGGTATTTATATGGTTATGTTTTTGAAACAAGTACATGCGATATCTGATGATCATAAATTTGTTATATGGGATCTAGAATTGCAATATTGATTTCATTAATATGTCCCTTGGGATCATCAAATTTTAATTTGATTAATTTGTTGATGATCTTTGATTCATGAATAAATTGTTTACTCTGGGTTTTGATGATCATGGTGATTCAATCATCATGAACATTGAATCCTTCCTAAATTGGGAAAGCAATTCTAGGGCAAAATTTGGAAATCGCGAAAATATGATCTGGCGTGGTGCTCAGACGAGCAGTACATAAGACTCGGACGAGCGTGTCATTGCCGAGACTCTGGTTTCTAAAACCAGCAGGTGCTCGGCCGAGCAGGCCCTGTTCTGTGTTGAAAATTTGATTTTAACTATTTTTAGATTTCGTAAATTCCTAATTTGCCAATGTAACCTATTGTAGGCCTATATGTAATTTAATAGTTCATGATTATGTTCATATAAATATTATGCGTTAATTAATGAGATTAATTAAGTGATTAACCGATGTTTTACATGTTTATATCAGGTGCGAATAAATGTGTTAATATGCTATATGGAAGAACCTTCATGTGAAAGCTTAAGCCACGTGCCAATCGATGATTAAAACACTTGGGATGACACAAATAGTTTTATGTAAGGTACGCCAAAGCGAGGTGCATTAATTCTATCTTTGTATGAACAAGATGAGTCAAAAAGTGATTCCAATACGTTTAAAATGGTTTGACTTAATTAGGCCATCAAAAAGGTTTTGGGCCTAAGGCACAAGATGAGATTAAAACATGCTTTTGACATATGATATCTAAAGAATCTCATAAAGATCTAAGAATCATATATGATATGATTGATAAGGAGTTATCTACCTATATAACTTGATTTTGAGCGCAAAGCGGACTTAAAATTAAGTGAAATATGGATCTTAGCCCGTTTAAATTATATTATGCATAATTGTATTTGAATGTTATATAATTTAGTGGGAGTATTTATGAAATACACTTATTTGTCTCTTTATGAGGTTGGTACTTATACATGATATTATATGTTTGCATAAAATTGAAGATAATGGCATCAAACACAAACACCCTATCATTGCGATCTATCCTTGAGAAGGAAAAGCTTCAAGAGAATGGTACTAACTTTGTGGATTGGATCCGAAGCCTAAGAATTGTTCTAAGGCAAGAAGACAAGTTGTACATTCTTGAGGAACCCGTTCCTGAAGAACCTGCTCCAATGCCCCTAGGGCGGACAGGGACGCTCACAAGAAACACAAGAATGATTCTCGTGACGTCAGTTGTCTTATGCTTGCTACCATGTGTTCTGAGCTTCAGAAGGCTTTAGAACACTTGGATGCTTATGAGATAGGCAATCAGTTGAAAGATATGTTTCAAGAGCAAGCTAGGCAAGAAATGTATGAAACCATGGCTGCTTTAACCTCATGCAAGATGAGTGAAGGCAGCAAGTGAGCCCTCATGTTTTGAAGATAAAGAGACACTTTGAGCACCTAGAAAGGCCTGGTCCATCCCTGTTGAGTTAACAAATGACATGATTCTGAAGTCATTACCTAAAAGCTATAATCAGTTTGTAATGAACTTTAATATGCATGGAATGACTAAGACTTTATCAGAGTTGCATGGGATGCTTAAAACTGTTGAAAAGAAAATCATAGAGAAATCAACCTCTCTTGTGCTCATGGTTAATAAAGGAAAGGGGTTCAAAGCCAAAGGTAAAGGTAAGGCAATTGTTGCCAAACCTAAAGATAGCAAGGCAAAGGTTGCTAATGTTATAGTGGCTAAATCCAACACTCAAAAGGATGCAATTTGTTTCCATTGCAATAAGATTGGTCATTGGAAACGTAATTGCAAGGCTTATATGGAAGAAAAGAAGAAGAAGAAGAAGGGAAATGAGATTGCTTCTACTTCAGGTATCTGCGTTATAGATATATTCTTTTCTACTTCTAGTTCCTAGGTATTAGATACCGGATGTGGATCTCACATTTGTTAAATGTGCAGGCACTAAAGAATAGAAGGCTACTGAAAGATGGTGAAGTAGATCTACGTGTGGGAAATGAAGCAAGAGTTGTTGCATTATCCGTAGGGACTTATGAAGTCACTTTACCTAGTATTTTAATACTTGTTTTGAACAATTGCTATTATGTACCAAATTTGAGTAGGACTCTTATTTCAATTTCTTGTTTGGATAATGAATGAAGGTTATAGATTTCTTTTGAGAATAAAAAGTTTTCTATTTATTTAAATGATATGTTTTATTGTACTGCAAATTCATTTAATGACTTTTATGTCCTTGGTGTTGAGAATGGAAATAATGATAATGTCTAAAACATAAATAGGAAATCTAAACCTAATTATGTAAATCACACTTATTTGTGGCATTGTCGTCTTGGTCATATAAATGAGAAGCGTATCTCTAAACTCCATGGGGACGGACTTTTAGGCTCAGATGATTTTGAATCATGAGACTTGTGGTTCTGGTTTACTAGGAAAAATGACAAAGACACATTTTACTAAGAGTAGTGAAAGGGTTAGTGACTTATTGGGCCTTATACATACCAATGTATGCGGACTATTAAGTAGCAATGCAAGAGGTGGATTTCAATACTTTATAACATCCACTGATGATTTTAGTAGATATGGTTATGTCTACTTAATGAAAAACAAAAGTGAATCATTTGAGATATATAGAATATTTCAAAATGAAGTACAAAATCAACTTGGCAAAACTATTAAGGCGCTTCGATCAGATCGTGGTGGTGAATATTTAAGCTAAGAATTAGACGATCATCTAAAGAATTGTGGAATTATTTCACAATTAACTCCACCCGGAACACCACAATGGAACGGTGTGTCCCAGAGGAGAAATTGGATTTTATTATCCATTTGGGGACATGTACTAGAAGCCGCTGCTTTCACACTAAATAGAGTTCCAACTAAATCGGTTCAAAAGACTCCATATGAGAAGTGGACTGAAAAGAAACCTTGATTTTCTTTCATAAAGATTTGGGGATGTGAGGCATATGTTAAGAGACTTATCTCTGACAAACTCACACACAAATCTGACAAATGTATTTTCGTGGGATATGCTAAGATATTACTTTTACAATCGGCCGGACAACAAAGTGTTTGTTGCTCGAATTGGTACCTTTATAGAGAAAGACTTTATCTCCAAAGGAATCAGTGGGAGTAAAATCAATCTCAAAGATATTCGAGAACCCGAAAATAACATTGAACCGATGGTGGAATCTGAACAAGTTTCACAAGGAGTTGTGGAACCCGTTAAAGATACACAAGTTCATTGTAGATTGAGTATGTTACGATCCGAGTCCGAGAGATGTGGATATCTCGTAACGGATAGTAAGTAGAAATCATTAAGAATGATGAACCTACTTCCTACCAAGAAGCGATATCAGCTCCTGATTTGGATCAATGGCTTGGAGCCATGGAATCCGAAATCCAATCCATGTATGATAATCAAGTTTGGAACTTGATAGATGCACCCGAAGGTATAAAAACCATAGGATGCAAATGGGTTTTCAAAAGGAAAACTGACATGGATGGAAAGTTGCATACTTATAAAGCTAGACTTGTAGCGAAAGATTATAGGCAGATTCATGGTATTGACTATGATGAAACTTTTTCACCCGTAGCAATGATCAAGTCTATAAGGATTTTAATTGCCATAGCCGCATATTATGACTATGGAATTTGGCAAATGGATGTCAAAACAACTTTCCTTAACGGGAACTTACTTGAGGATGTGTATAGACACAACTTGAAGGTTTTGTAAATCCATAAAATTCTAATAAAGTATGCAAGTTGCAGAAATCCATCTATGGATTGAAGCAAGCCTCTAGGAGTTGGAATCTTCGAATTGATGAATCAGTCAAAGAGTTTGGCTTCATCAAGAACGAAGATGAGCCTTGTGTATACAAGAAAATTAGTGGGAGCGTAGTACTATTTCTAGTGTTGTATGCTGATGGCATATTGCTCACTGGAAACGATATTCCTGCACTTCAGTCTATAAAGACTTGGTTAGGAAAATGTTTTTCAATGAAAGATATGGGAGAAGACGCTTATATCCTTAGCATTAAGATCTATAGAGATAGATCTAAGAAGTTGATTGGTTTACGTTAAAGTACATACATTGACAAAGTTCTTAAGAGATTCTGTATCGAAAACTCTAAAGAGGTAACTTGCCAGTGTTGCATGGTAAAACTCTTAGTAAGACTCAGTACCCTAAGACAACTAATGAGCGAGAACGCATGAATGGAGGTATGGAAGATGATCTTATTGTAAGTGGTTACTCAGATGTAAGCTTCCAAACCGACAAGGATGATTGTAGATCGCAATCATTCGTGAACTAGAGGTGGTTCCTAGCATTGTTAATACAATAGACCTTTATTGTGATAATAATGGTGCTATTGCTCAAGCAAGGGAACCAAGAGCACATGTTTTCATCTCATTCGAGAAATCATAGAGACAGAAGACATGAATATATGCCGAGTACCAATGGATGATCACATAATTGATCCACTAACAAAGGGAGTTTCACGAGCTAAACATAATGGTCATGTTAGAATATTAGATAAATTAATTGGGCCTAGCGCAAGTGCGAGATTGTTGGATTATATGCCCTAGGCATGCTTTTATGACGTTTAATGTTATCGACTTGTTCATTATACAAAGAGATGTTACTTGATTATTATTTGTTGTTACATGTTTTGTTAATAATAATCTCCGTCCCTATTACTTATGAAGAAGTGAACTAGTATAAGTTTAATTGATAATCATGTGAAGATTATGTGTATGTGATACAATTAAG
The DNA here is from genome assembly GCA_026119855.1 of Campanula takesimana. Taxonomy (NCBI): domain Eukaryota; kingdom Viridiplantae; phylum Streptophyta; class Magnoliopsida; order Asterales; family Campanulaceae; genus Campanula; species Campanula takesimana. Next base: position 118,557 of record JAOWBW010001452.1, read on the forward strand.
CTTATGAGTACTTGTCGGTGAACATAGCACAGGACATGACCCGTTTATGAGATTTATGTCATGGACAAATGTCATAATTGAATCTCATAATAGTTATATCATTAGAATCCTTAGACTTGAGATTATTACGGTCTTCCAAATAATGAACATTATGTTTGACATATTCAAATGTTACTCTTAAACAAGTAATCATAAAGGATATGATTGTCATTAGGGCTGTAAACGAGCCGAGCCGAGTCGAGCTTTAGGGTGTCGAGCTCGAGCTCGTTTAAAACTTATCGAGCTCGAGCCCACTTGTTTGTTTGGGCTCGAGCTTGTTCGAGCTCGAGTCGAATCGAGCTCGCGAGCTACTCGCGAACAACTCGAGTCGATATCGAACTCGAGTTTTAACGAGCCGAGCTCGAGCTTAGGCTTTTTTTAAAAGAAAAATATGTTCTTAAAGAGCTTATCGAGCCGAATTCGAGCTTATCGAGCCGAGTTCGAGCCGTTCAAAAGCAAAAATTCAAGTTTAATGAGCTTATCGAGCCGAACTCGAGCTTTTAACAAGCTAAACGAGTCGAACACGGTCGGCTCGATAACAAAACGAGCTTGACAATCGGTTCGAGCTCGACTCAAGCTACACCTTGAGCTCACTCGAGCTCAAGCTCTTACGAGCCGAGCCCGAGCCGGCTCGGTTCGTATAACAGCCCTAATTCGCATGATCGGAGTTATGTAGGGAAGTGTAATAAGTCAAGATGGAATTTGTCCCTCTTCGAGCGAGATGTCAAGCTTGGTCCCCTTAATGAATAGTATTGATGAAATGCATGGTCGTGCTCAAATGAATTGATGATATCAATGTCATTTGTATTTTCAATATATTCGGAATCGAGAAAAATATTGAACAATGTAAGTTGACCACGGACCATGACGTGCGTTCAATGACATCATGGACAAAGGGGTTGTGATATGTTCTATAAGGATAAACGAACTTTAATAAGTTATATTATTTGGGTAATCATGATAGCTTGCTAGAGTCCCCTCATGATTTATGAGAACAACTTTGGTCGGGCTCATTGCCAACTTAATATAATCGTATGCAGTCACGCACAAAAAACGAATCAAATTTAAGGCAAAAAAAAAACAAAAAAAGAGTTTCTAGGGTGCTCAACCGAACATGGTATATGACTCAGCCGAGCGGGTTCAAACTGCACGGGTGCTCCCTTCTGGAACGACTCGTGCAAGAGTTCAGGTGGTGCTCGGTCGAGCACCTTAAAAGACTCGGCCGAGCAAATGCTGGACCTGGCCATATTAGGTTAATTCGTGGGATTTCGGGATTTACGCTTATTGTCCTTAATGGATAAGGACTAATGAGTATTAATACATATTCCCACAACCCTAATCAGTACTATAACATCCTATTGTGTTTGAGAAACATAATTCTTAATCTTAGATCTCAATCAAAGATTAAGAACCCTAGAAATTCATATAGCCTAAAGAATTAGAAATTCAATTTCTAATTATTGGATCTAGCGATCGGATAAAAAAGGAGTTCTTGATATTCGTTCACGTGTGGATATTCATAGAGGGTGATTTCTTTATCATCTTCAAATTCGTGCGCTGGGAAGAAGATTCAAATCCCGAATTTGAAGATTCGAAGATCTAAGATTAAAAGCATCACAACGGTGGGTATTCTGAATTCATCTTGTATTTAATTTAATCACCTTGAACGGATCTGGGCTCTTGGGTTTTATTCATGTTATTTTCCGATGCGCATGTGTTCTCAAAACCCAACAAAAAGAGCTCGTCGAATTTGGCTAATATCATCTGAAACAAGTCAATAAGAATTCCCTATGTTGATTTTGCAGACTCGTGCATGGAGTACCAGTTTTAGAAAAGACATGTATCAACTCAATTAGATCTAAGAGATTATAAAGAGAAAGAGAGAGCATTTAATGTAGCATATTATTGAATTGGCCAAAAACTTATGATAAATAGAACTTAAAGAAATTACTACCTAATTTGTTTGTTGTCTAAGCAACTAAACAAGTCCTGCAACAAATTTGTTTCTCCAACGCTAAAGACAGATATTGCTCTGCATATTAATGAGATCTTCCATAAAACCTAGGTTGTCCCATTTCAGTTAAGCACTCACTCGTTTCAATGTTATTCTGGTGGTGGTGGTAGAAAGGTCCTGTAGCACCATGGGTTCATGTGCGGACTTTGACCTCTAAGAATAGCATTCCAACCATTATTGTGCATCAGAACATCCTCTTTATCACTTTATGCCAAAATGTTCCAAAACACTAAGGTACATGAAGCCAAACCACCCTTCTCATTAGTACGACAAACCTTTCCCCAAATAACAAAGTAAGCCCTCTTACCCTCAACCAAACCTTTCGAATCCCGTACTCCTCTCAAGTCTCAACAGTATCAACTACACTATTCAGAATTTAAATTAAAAGAGATAATAAAGGCGCACACTCTCTTTCTTTGATTCCATATTTGATTACTAGCTTCTTCTATAAGTTGCTCCACGAGGAGTGTGACAATCGTCCTAGATTTGAAGGACTTGATTGGAGTCCCATTGCTAATGATAGATCTGTTTGGTTGAAAAGAGAATTTTCGAAGGAGGAGGTCAGGAAGACGATTGATGCAAAATTGGTGGTGAATGATGTGGTATGTCACTCAGGTTGAGGTGTGTGTTAGGTGATAACATTGTTGAAACTCGTAGAGTGTTTGTGGGGGTGGGGGGAAATCCGTTGATGCAAAGTTGGTGGGGAATGATGTAGTAGCAATTTAGAGAGATGAGGTATGAAGGGATTAGTGAAGAAACTTGATTTTGAAAAAGCTTATGATAGAGTTAATTGAGAGTTTCTTGATAATGTAATTGAGCGGAAAGGGTTTAGAATTAGATGGTGAAGGTGGATTAAGCATGTTCTAATCTCCGACTTTCTCAGTTATAGTAATAGTGTATGGTAAGGATGAGGCTTGAGGCTACGAGAGTATATTTCTCTTTAGGTGGCCGTATTACCCTTATTCGTTTATTCGTTTGTGTCTCTAGAGCATCCCTCTCTACTTTTTGTCTTTATTTTGATCTTCGGTTAGGGTGGCAGATATTATTGTGTGAATCCCAAGGGATTTATTGTGGGAAGGTGCGGGTGTCGGTATTTAGTGGTGTGTGAAAATGTGCGTCCTAAGGATGAAGGGGGCTTAGAATTGGGTAATTTGGTCACGAGGAACAAATGCCCTGTGTGTGTGTGTGTGTGTGTGAGAGAGAGAGAGAGAGAGAGAGAGAGAGGATAGATAGAACTAGGTTGAATGCCACAAATTAAGTGAAAAAAAAGAGTAGCCTTTACATAAAGGGTGCAACCTAGATGCATTGTGACACATAAAAAAAATCCTATGTTTGTATAAAAAGTTCCGAGTGGCGAGTACTGAGAATGTACCTACCTGTGTAGTGAATTTGAAGTCAATTGCACTTCTTCAAATTCCATTACACCCTTGTGCCTCTTCCTGAATGTCTCAAAAAGTTCATCTCTTATAGATAAAAGCTGAAATGTAATGAATCTATCATCAGGACTGTTACGTACGTAAAAATGTATGAGGGAGAGAAAGAGAGGTTATATAAATCAATAGTCATTAATGTTCATGAGATAAAAGTAAATCAAATGGAGAAATACAATGTACTCCTCTGTCTCCTATAGAGGACTCTTATCAATATAATCTAACACATGACTCTGATATCAGAAAGAAGTAACTATAACTCAATAACCTCATTTATTTCATTAATTTCCATAATATTGAAACACGTTATTTTCTGAGAATCTGGTGCTCTAAAGAACACCTTCTATGCCAATGGACAGCAAAGTGACAAATTCTGTCAGGGAAAAAGGATTCAACTGTACACATGAACAATCAGAGGAGTGAAAACCAGGAAAGGCAAGAAATGAGATAGAGAGGGGGAGCAATTGACCTTCAGATAACAAGTTCTTTTCCAAATGGTGCCGGAGGATCGAGATGTCCCCCCTCCCACCCACTCTTTAAATCAGTGACAACACTTAAAAAAATGTCACCTTACTAGCTTTTTGTTGCAACTCTTCTCACATAACTACCCTGAATTATTAGTGCCTGCCTAATGGCTATACAGAGATTTTTATGCAATATTCACATATGACAAGATATCTAATAAAACTTCAAAATTTTACGATCACTGAGCAATATTACGATCAAAGTCAGACATAATATTGATGGAAGGGATAGAACTGATCTTACTGGTTGTTCGACATGATCACTCCAAAAGCTAATTGTGGAGTCTTTTGCCTCACGGATCCAGTTGTCAATGTCAGGACTTCCAGATAATCTACTATGACGTAGAAGCCATACTGAACAGATAGATACACCCACAACCCCAAAAGTGTAATGCAACCAGTACCGTGTTAATTTCCTTGGTTTTTGGTGCTTGGCAACCTAGGGAAAAGAAGTAGCAAGTGCATGCATCAGCCTTACAAATTACTCCCTCCGTCCCACCTCACTTGAGACCTTTGAGGTGGGCACAATAACTAAGAAAAAAGAATAAAATAAGGCAAATGTGTGGTAGAAAATGAAGAGAGAGAATGAGTGGGGTTAATAGTAGGTTGATTGAAAGAATTGTGTGGTGGAAAATGAAGAGAGAGAATGAGTGGGTGGGGTAGATTGAATATAAAATAATAAAATCATGGCTATTTTGGGAGGTCTCAAGTGAAGTGGGACGGCCCAAAATGGAATAAAGTCTCAAGTGAGGTGGGACGGAGGGAGTATATAAAAGAAAACAACTATAGAAACTGCGATTGAAACAAACAGATAAGATGTTAACAGCTCAGCTGAATTTCTCTTTTGTTAAGACATGAATAAACCCAATACTAAATGTTTTATTTAAAAAAAAATGAATTAATTAAACTTCCCAAAGCCATTATCCTGAATGCTAGAATCGTCCAATATAGATAATGTTACTAAATGGAGAAAAGATAAACAGCTTAGATGAATTTTTCTTTTATTAGTACTTGTATACACCCAGTCCTAAATGTACGAAAAACAGAAGATAAATATATTGAACTTCCCAACGCCATGACCCCGAATGCTAGAATCGTCCAACCGAGATTCTTATCTTCATTCTTCATGAGAGGAGCATCAGTTCCTTCATTGTGGGCATGTGCATTGGGAGTGTTCAGAAGTCTATCAGCGGCAAACTTGTGTTGGGATATTCCCTTCAACGGTAAATGTTAGTTATTATCTATATTGGCGGTGAGTTGGATTCGCCCTTCAGCGGTAAATGGAATCTATCAAATTTGATGTTGAGGATTTGGTGAGGAGAGGGATGCTAGTAAATTATGGAAGTGTGGGGTTTTTGTGTCGTTGTGGTGCATAGAATCGAACGGTATGCCAAGATTGCTTAGATTAGATCTCTATATTTTCTTCTACTCTAGGGGAGGATTGTGTTCCTAGCTTCCTTATGCGCATCAGCTATGGAAGTTCTTCGATGATATCTACAACCAACTTGTGTAGAGATTGGAGAGCTGCTTTAGATTTGTATTTACTGTCGTTTGTTAGACTGCTTTGCTTCTTTTTTTTCTCTATAATCTTGTTTTAAGAGGACACCTTGTCCTCTACTCATTGTACTTTTTCTCCCTTCTAATAAATCCTCTTTCATCAACAGAAGAAATCTAGTAATAAAATTAATGCTAAGTTATGTTAGGTAGTACTCCGTACATCCCATAATGATAGTCCCAGTTTTTAGTGGTTGATTCGATTAAACTTCGTCTAAAGATTTAGGATGACTAATTCTCCAAATGAACTTCTATTAATTGTTATTAATACACTAGTAAAGGTAATACCAATAACAATTTGTAGAATTTCATTTGAAAAATTAGTCTTTCCTAAATCTTTAGTAGAGTTCGATCAAATCAACCTCCACAAAAGTGGGGACGGAGGGAGTATTAATTAATTACTCCTTCAATGATGATTAAAGAGCCAACACTCTAAAGAGTCCATCCTTGACTGATAGAATCTAGGAAAGTATCATAATAAAGGGTAGATGCGTATCCTTAGAGTTGTCCCTTAAACATAGTTGTCAAAGGCGAAAGGCGGGCGAAAGGCGGGCGAAATGTACATAGAAAAGGCGAGAGGCGAACGGAAAAAAGGGGAGCAAGCCCGAAAATGATGCAAAACGACGCATTGAAGAGGGCAAAACAACATATCTAAGGTAACTACTCTGCAAGTCGCGCCTTTAACCAAAGGCGACGCCTTTTCCGCCTCTCGTCTTTTGTGACGCCTTAGTGAAAAAGGCTACCACTAGCCTGCCTTGCGGGAGAAAGGCGACCACCCCCAAATGGGACGAAAAAGGCGAGGCGGGTGACGCCTTTGACAACTATGCCCTTAACAGAAAAACTTGAACGTGCTCGGTATCACAATATACAAGGTAAAGCTGAATGATTATGAGATGGTAGGCATAATATTCTGAAGTGGATTTTTCAAGTGGAACATCCCAAAGTAGAACAGTGAACTCTTAGAACGGATCAACTATTGATGGAGTTGTAAATTTAGGGTTTTCTTTACTACGAAGTAGTCCAAAAATTCCCAATTATTATGAATGTTTAAATGTGATCGAAGTTTCGGCATGTGTGGCATTATATCTTTCGAGCATAGTTGATCACCTGCGAAAGTAATCTTCCTTTCTTCTTCTCAACCTTCATTTCAGTGAAACTTATGTACTCTCACATGACAAAATTTTATACCTAGTCCTAAATCACAATGGGTCAGTGACTCACAAAATCCTTTTCTTCAGAGTAGAAACCCCAGATCATGAAATGAGTTAAGAATCAGTTAAAAGAGATGCCCCTGGCTTTTTTTGGGTGTATGCCAATGATGCCCTCAAAGGTCTATCGCTGATTGACTTGAAGAGAGACTGTGTTGCTGTGATTTCTTAATGTAGCTGTAAAGTAAATTTTTCTTTTTTCATTCTAGATGGACCCCTTGTCCATCCTTTTGTACATTGAGTTTTCTTCTAATGCAATATTCTTTTCGTATCAAAAAAAAGAAAAAGAAGAGTTAACAAATACAATCATTCCCTCTAAGAAACAAAGTAAAGTCAAGTTTGTAACGATTCTGTGGGGGGGGGGGGGTCACTTAGACGACCAAACTCTCCCCCTCCTGGAAAGGATTAACAAGGAAATAAAAAAAATGGAACTACTCGTTGAGTAGGATCCGCAGGAACGAATCCTTAGTTCAAGTCTGTTTTTGAGTTCACAGTTTGCTTTGGTGCAATAGAAGGGAGAAGGTTGTGAAGGTGGCCTCGTTATCCACACCACTGGTCGGATGAATGGAGGACCGACTTCTTCTACCAAATGAGCAGCTTGTTCCAGTTTGACTTCACTTTACGAAATAAGGGAAGAAATGAAAGAAAAGTCATAAGTAAACGAAAAGAGAAGAAGTTTGTAGTGTCAAGCCTCCCCCAAGGGAATCCAAAATTGGAAGGAGCCCCGTGAAAGGACACAGGACCACCCTACAATGTCCAGCCCTTTCTTTGAACCTTGTCAATGATCGAACAACAATTAAAGATATGAACTGAGTGTCATTTGATGAGTAACTGAGAACAAAGGAGAGGGATATGGAAAGAATGAAGTAATGAAAGAAGAAGTCATTGCTAGTAGTAACGACTTGTTTCGGTCCATTGGTTCATATAGAATCCATGTCCTAGGTGTATCAAAAAACATTCATGATACAAATTTAAAAACACACGCAAAAACCTTCTTTAGGTACCACCATTGCCAAAATAGGGAGAAAGATCTTACAAGGATGGATAAGTACGAGTCCAGTTGATCAAGATTTTGATAGATGATATTGATAGAATCTCTGATTTCACAATCTGTCCACTGTGATCCTTCCTGGTTTACCTCGGGCAGTTTCTCAAACATCAATGGAGATGAATAGCTCCCATCAACAGAAGAATCAACCTGCACCATACTCAAAAATGATAAACTACTCAGCTATCCGCATCATCTACAAGAACAGAATGAATGTGAAAACAATGCTAAATTTACTTGCACTTGTAAGATCAGCATTCGAGAGAAAGTTAGTTACCTTACGAGCCGCATGGAAATGACCAATTGATGCCTCCAATTTTGAAAATAGGTCACTAACAGTGACCAGCAACAAAGGGAATGATTTCTCAGGATCATTAACCAATTCCTCTCCAAATTTGTCAACCTCCGTGTAAACCTAAATAATCATAATAAATAATGCATAATGAGCTACAATATGCAAGGAATAAAGCATGGTAAACACATCTGTGACCATAAGAAAGTTTAGATTATTTTCACTATCACTCTCCATTGTCAGGATAACAGTTGTAATCACGTCATGGTCATCATGCATTTACAGTACTATCGCCGTAATGGGTGGTGTATACATCTACATTTAACTATGCATAAATTTGTTTGATGTGTACCGCAAAAGATATGCAGCATAGAAGCAACATACTAGAAGAAAACAATAGTAACAGCTTAATCCTTCGTAGTTTAACAATGTAACTATGCGTTGTGAAACATATTTGTTTGAAGTGTACAACAAAAGATGTGTAGCATAGAAGCAACAGACTTGAAGAAAACAATATTAATAACTTAATCCTTTGTAATTTCACAATTGAACTCCAAAAATGACTACCAAGTACGAAAGAGGGAATTATTATGGACATTCAATATGCAATAGCAAAACAAATTTATATGACAGAAACCGATGTTTTAGACATTGCAGGCAAGACCAAAGGCAATTCATCTGTCAACTTTGATGAGTATGAGGATATTTACTCCTTCCCTCTTGGGCCCTTGCCCACCTATCCTTCTGGGGACAAAAACCTATGATAGTTTAATGGTTCTTGAATCTTGATCATTCGCTACCAAAACTTTTGTTGATTTCCACTCACCATCTCAGGATTTAATTGTATTCCCTCAGTCCAACATCATTAGAAAGAACAAGTTCCCTCCAATACAAGCGCTTATGTTTCTACCATATATACACAAATAGTAGGAGGTAAGGTAACAATACACAGAGTTCATACAATCACTAGGACAGCCTTGCATTTCTTCTAAGATGGAAGGTATTCATTCGGAAAGTGGTGAAGTTCGGTAAGGACTCCAAACTTCAATATGGGTGTGGCAATGTGGGATAGCCTTGGTCATTGTGCATCTAGACTTAAAGGAATGCACAGATTTAATATAGTATGATGTTATCATTAAGCTTATCACGGAAGGAGGTAGCTACCTAGAATCTTCTGGAGCCAGGTTTTAGGGGCTTTCAGGGTATTGTCATGCCTAGTCCCATTAAAGATTGGAAACCATCTAAGAAAAACCTTTTTTTCTTTTTCTTTTTTATTCTTTTTTTTTTTTTTTTTTTTTTTTGCAATTAGTATACCTTTGAAAATCGCATACCTGTTGATCTTTATTCCTTTCTGCTTGTCATAAAAAAAGGTGCCCACAGTTACAGATTAGTTGATCAGATATGACTAATTGAGCTTTAACCATTATTATTCTATTAGACGAAGAGACAACATCACTACAACCAAAGCTAGTTTGAAACAACAATGAGCAAATATAGTCTAATGGACCTAATAGTATTAGGGCTTAATTGTCATATACTCGTATCTAAGTATACAATAAAGCCTTAATCACAAAATGATTTGGGGTTGGCTACATGAAACGCCGTATAGATTTGTCAATGACGATAAACGATGAAAAAGTGGAGAGACAGTGAAAAAAAAAAAAAAAAAAAAGAGTTCACGTAAGTGATGTAGAACAAAGTTAAGAAACTAGTCTTTGAGTTATGTGACGGACATAGCGTTAGTTAAGCAGAACAGACCTTAAGCCTAGTAGCTTAAAGTCGCTGTGAAGCAATATTAGCAACACAGCCCTGCAGTATGCATAACACAGCTCCAATTGCTCTAACCTAAAACATCTCTATCCTTTCCAAATCCCCAAAATCAAATTTGAAGGAGGCCATTTACCCTCGAAGGGCAAGTCCAGCTTTCCCCCATTATAGAGAACAGCTCACACCAAAATTTCCAAGCAGTTGAACTATGTAAGAAGAGGTGATCATCAGATTCTGTTTGACTATAGCACATCACAGAAATGTCAGTGGACAGAGCCTTGTATGGGTGTCACCTCTGTCAAAGATCATTAGTGTTCGAACAGTTAAGCACTAGAGACAAAGAAAAGATTTCAATTTCGAGGGCACCTCTTTTTCCAGATAAAATCATGTGTAAAAGAATTGGATTACGAGTGTGAATGAGAGACTTTAAGAGTGAGTGAGAAGTGAATCTACCTTGAGAATCTAAAGTCCATTATCGTTTATCAGGAGACTCCAAAACTTTATGAGTGGAGAGAATTTAAAGTAAAACCGCCATTTCCCGAGACTCTCTATCATTCAAATAACGAATCAAAAGCAAATTCCACGTGAAGATGTCTTAAGCAGGAAATTGAGAAATGGGACCATTTTAGAGGGAAATGCGAAACAATCGAGGGCAAGAAACAGACAGAATTATTATCAATCCAATGATCCATCCAGAGACGCAACCAGCGGATGAAGAGAGCGACTGAGACAGCAGACAATCGAGTGATGCATGAACCAGGAAAAAAATGCTTAAAATATGTTCTCCAATGCCCAACTACACCCAATCCCGTGAAATGTAGTCCTTGTCTTCTAATATTTTCTTAACATTGAGGAAAATTGGAAACTCTACGAAAGGATTGAACATGGAATTGGAGGCCTAAATCCTAAATTACTGATGTGGACGGGTCAGAGGCTTCTAAAATAACATTAACCCCTGCGCCTGGAAGCTGAGTTTCAAGCTATGTACAACGGGCTGGCTCTATAGAAGAAACTTCATTTGCAAGGGGTGTTGTAAAAAACAGACTCTTTGATTGCGGCTCAGCTTGTGCAAAAGGTAAGGATCCAGACACACCCAATCTATGGCAATCATAGAAGACAGCAATATCCTAATCCATGAATTACATAGCAATGTTAAAGCGTGAAAAGGGAGTGCAACAACGCTGTTGACCACCTTCCGAAGATTGGAGCCCATCAATTTGACAAAAAAAATCTTTTGGATGACTGTAGCCCAGAAATTGAGCCTGTTCTTATGGCTAACTTGATGTATGTCGCAGTATAACTAACTCTTAATTTCTGCTCATGTTCATTTTCACAGAAAGAAAGCTCAATTGACATCTTCAGTGTTTCAATGATCCGTCAGTTCTCAATTTTGAATACAGAAAGTGGGTTTATTTTGTGGTTATCATAACATCCTCATGAATATTCTTCTTCTTTTTTTTTATAAAAAAAAAGCACCCTGATGAATATTAAGCATGGATCATGTAAATAAACGCAAAGATCCTCATATCTTGTTTACATGGGGATGTATGATGACTATCAAAACTCATATTGACTAGCGAATCTTAAAGCTCAGATTAAGAATTAACTTAACGCATACGAACCTGTGCCAAAAAAGTTGCCAGGCAGTATCTCAAGCTAGTCAAGATATTTATCCTCTCAGATATATGAATAGACGCTGAACAGCATAGTTGCTGCATCCCAGAACCCTCAGCTACATAGTCACGCATCAACTGAACTGTGCCATCAATAAATGCTCGAGGTCCTCTCTCCAAAACCATGAAGTATACCTTCTGAGAATTTGATCCCTGAAGTGAAGAATGGACAAAAATGCGAAAGATTATTTTCAGTGACCGTTATGTGTGGCACAAATTATTGTGTCTAGAAATACAACCATTACTAACCTCGGCTTTAGCATGCCAAAATTGAATGTTCTTCTCGATGTTATGCAAGTTCAGAAAAACGTGTTCCAAAATATCCTCCAAGACATCAAGAACTCTGGATGATTCAGATTTAATCCTGGGCGCATGGAGCACAAACAGTTTACTATATATATTGTAAAAATGGTATTGGCTAGACTTTTAATTACTAATCCTTAACAAATAAAAATTACAGGTTAAGAAGTGATAATATGCAATCATACAGACAAGGTCCACCTAAGCATAAAAGTTTTTTTTTTTTTTTAAAAAAAAAAAAAAAAAAAAAAAAATGTCTAAGCAATACCAGCACTCCAGTCCCACTACAGATCTGACTGTCATCCCTCAAAGAGCACCCTTAGCATATGCCCAAATCAAACTTGTAAGCCACACTGCCAACCCTTGCTATTATCTGAAAAGGACCAAAGTACTTGGGTTTATCTCAAACTACAACCTTGTCTTATATGGGAGAAGATGGACAATTCTTTGTTGAGCCTACTGTCAGTTTAGGCAGGCGTTTGGTGAAGAGAGAGACTAGCCCAGCTGAATGGGAGTTGATATAATGGTCAAATGCCATGTCGAAAGATGCGCCTTGGGGCTGCAAAATTCCCAAACTTTAATCCTTGAGACAAGGATTGTTTGAAGGGGAGGGAAATTGCAGGTTATATGGTTATTGGTCATTAGCAGATTACTGCAGAGTTTGAACGGGCAGCCTAACGGTGTTGTTTGAGAAGTTAAATATATAAGTGTTTTCCTTTGTTAGTGTGTGCGTACTTAATTCAAGCGCTGACGTTTTGAGTCTTTTACGTAGGGGGCTATTAAGTGCCTTACGCCATGTCGTTTTGTAATAGAGCCAAAGTTGGCAGTTGACCATGTGCATTCACGCTTTATAGCTTGTGAAGTACAATGGAGGATCATATGAATGATCAACAAAATATTCTCCCCACTGCTTTTCTTTTTCTTAATTTTCCCAGTGTTCCCTGATTCCATTCTTCCTCTAACCCCAAATTTCTTTCCGCCGTTCTGCTTTGGAAATTTCTATCAATCCCCAAAATTTTTATCTCCAATCTGCAGTTCATTTAAAGCTTGCCAAACCAGTTCTTAACGCGTATTCCAATAGATACTTGCAATAATATTACTCTGCACTAAACTTAATTTAAAGTAAAACTTCTTTCATTAATTCTCTCAAGCTAGAAATGGACATCATTTTAGTTAATAAGGAGGGAGTAGTACACTGTAAACCCTGGCGCCGTCAAGATCAAATGTTAATGTAGGTTAACAAGAGAAACAGTGATAAATTGAAGAACTGAAAAAAAAAAAAAAAATCCAGGTAAATGGGGACTTACGTGAGGGATTGAAGCGAAGGGGAAGGTAATGGCAGCGGGAGAGAAGTCTGGCGGCGGCGTGATGTTGGGGAAGAAGCGGTGGTGGCTCGATGGTACAAATTCAATAGTTTTCCGAGCAAGTTGAATTGAATGAGTCGATTCCAGAGATTGTTCTTATGGACAGACAATTGGGATTTTAGGTTGCTCGATTGATCTTCGTTTGGTGGTGACTCCATTGTCTCCTGATGGGGGGAGAAGGGAGGTTTCACGTGTAATGAATTTGAATATCTCAATGGAATAATTAGTGCTTGATGCAACGTACTAAGCCTCTATTATCAAATAATGCAACCTACTCACTAGTGACAGATATATGAAACGTACTTTACTATCATTTATCAAATAATGCAACCTACTTAAAACACATTAAATTTCTAACGAGTTCAGCTATATATTTAACGAAACTAACTCAAAATGAAAAGGAAACATGAGAAAGTGATGAGATACCCACCACCGTCCCATTGAAAGGATTGTTAAAGAAACGTTTTGTTAGTTTTTTAACGAAAGTTTACATTTTTTGGATTATTAAAGAAACGTTTTGTTAGTTTTTTTTTAACGAAAGTCATACTTCTGTTAGAATTTTTAACGGTGTTAGAAAAAAAATTGTACATTGCATTATTTGATATATGATAGTAAAGTACGTTTCATATATCTGCCACTAGTTAGTAGGTTGCATTATTTGATAAAAATCGGAAACTACGTTGCATATCTTGGTAGTTTCCCCTCATTTCAATGGGTATCTAGGAATCAAGTAATACTTTGACTAACCATCTTTGCTTATATCTTCCTCAATATTTTAGTACCTCTGTCCTTAAATGAGTGTCCAAATTTCATTTTAAGGGAAACTGAAAATCTCAACTTTTTGAACAATTTGGTAGCAACGATTCATATATAATCTTGTAATCTCCTTTCCAAACCTTTAGTTTTGCACGTATAAAAAAACCGGTGAAAAATTTTTCGAAAAAAAACATTTAGGGGGAAAGTTATGTTCAAAAAAGACACTCATTTAGGGACAAAGATTTCTTGAAAATGAACACTCATTTAGGGATAGAGGGAGTATTATTTACATCCTCTCAACATTTTACTTTCACCCCAACCACTATCACCTTAGACTACCCTCACCACCTTCTCCTGTCACCAACTCCGACGACCACTCCGGCAAAAAAAAAATAGATTCAGTGACTTTCCAGCGACCAAATAATTGGAGAACTTATCAGTAAGTTCTCAGTTGTCAACTAAACTACTAAGAATACGAACAACTCCGGCGACCAAACAGTTGAGAACTTATCAGTAAGTTCTCAATTGTCAATTAAACCAGTAAGAATATGATCAAACTCCGGCGACCAAACAACTGAGAACTTATCATTAAGTTCTCAGTTGTAAACTAAACTACTAAGAACACAATCAAATCTGGCGACCAAACAACTGGGAACTTATCAGTAAGTTCTCAGTTGTCAATTAAACTACTAAAAACACGTACAACTCCGGCGACCACCAACTCTGGCGACAAAACAACTGAGAACTTATCAATAAGTTCTCGGTTGTCAAATAAACTACTAAGAACACGATTAACTCCGACGACCAAAACAACTGAGGACTTATCAGTTAGTTCTCAGTTGTCAAATAAATTACTCAAAACACGATCAATTCTTGCAACCTCCAACGACCAACTCCAACGACCAAACAACTGAAAACTTATTAGTAAGTTCTCAGTTGTCAAATAAACTACCAAGAACACGACCAACTCCGCGCGACCACTAACTCCGGCGACCAAACAACTGAGAACTTATCCATAAGTTCTCAGTTTCAACCGAAGTCATAAAAACAAGATCAACTACGATGACTAAACAGTTGAGAACTTATCAGTAAGTTCTCAGTTGTCAACTAAACTAATAAGAACACGATCAACTCCGGCGACAACCAACTCCGGCGACCAAACAACTGAGAACTTATCAGTAAATTCTCATTTATTAACTAAACTACTAAGAACACGAACAACTTCGGCGACCAAAACAACTGAGAGCTTATCAGTAAGTTCTCAGATGTCAACTATACTATTAACAACACGATCAACTCCAACGACCAACTCCGACGACTAAACAACTAAGTAAGTTCTCAGTTGTAAACTATACTATTAGGAACATGACCAACTCCAGTGACCAAGCAACTGAGAACTAGTTAGTAAATTATTTGTTGTCAACTAAACTACTAAGAACACGATCAACTCTAGCGATCACCAACTCCGGCGACCAAACAATTGAGAACTTATCAGTAAGTTCTCAGTTGTCAACTAAACTACTAAGAACACGAACTACTCTGGCGACCATCAACTCCGGCGACCAAACAACAGAGAGCTTATCTGTAAGTTCTCAGTTGTCAACTACTAAAAACACGATCCCGACAACCAAACAACTGATAATTTATCAGTAAGTTCTCTATTGTGAACTATTAACAACACAATCAACTCCGGCTACCACCAACTCTGGCGAAGAACTACTCCGGCGACCAATCAAATTAGAACTTATTTGTAAGTGCCGAAAAAAATATTACTCATTGCGTCTCAAAATGACGTTCCTAATTTTTTATGTTAATAAGAAAGATTTTTTTTTTAGTGATAGTTTTAGATTAATTTAATTTTCATAACAAAAATATAAATTTGTTGTTAATATTATTTGTAGTTATGTATCAATAATAAAATTTATATTTTCTTTTAAATAATTAAGTATATTAAAATTGTCATTTAAAACTCTTTTATACTATTTTTTTTTATTTTTCATACTCATAACTTTTATTTTTTTAATCCCGTGCAAAGTTAAAATAGGAACCTTAAATCGGAACGGAGTGAGTATAAGCTAAAATATAAAAAGTATTTAAATACAAGTTTTTTCTATAAAGGAATATTTGACCAATTGCTCTTTCCAGAACTGAGGACCATAGCTGAGACTGATTTTATCTCACTTTTATAGCAATGCTTCTTGAGGTGTTCTTGCTTGAATTGAATTCCAAATTCTTGGTCAACAATCACAAACCACTATGTGGTGGCTGGAACTTGAAAGAAGGGGCCAGATTGTGAAGGACAATGATACACATAGAGAAAACTCAAAGTGAAAACTCATAGTGAAACATTTTAAACCGTTGGATGAGTTTTTATTAGTGGGGCTCACAAACATTTATTACAATCCAACGGATTACAGTGTTTCACTATGAGTTTTACCTTTAAGTTTTCACTATACATATCATTATCCGATTGTGAAAAGAGTTGTGAGACTTTAACAACACGCAAAAAATCAAGCAAGGATAATTTGGGAACGGAAATGGATTAAATCAATCAACTGAGCAAATGGAACAACAGAAAACCGATGGAGTTTTTGCCTGTTACAGAAGTTGTTGGAACTTGAAGACAGAAAATAGTCGCCGGAGAGTATGGGGCGACCGGTGGAGATTGGTAGGCGGTGAACAAAAGAGATGAGGAGCTATGGGAGGTGAGGTTGGGAGGGGGAGAGATCGGCCTGAGGCAGGAAGGGTAGTGAGAGTAAGAGTTTGTGTGAGAGAGAGATGGAGTATGTGCGTGAATAGTGCATATCTAGTCACCGGCGATTCTTAATTTGCAGATCTGGCGACCGGCGATTGTTGAATAGTGCTGGTTGTTGTTGTTGACCCGTGAACAGGGGGTCTCCGGTGTAAGGTATGTCAAGACACTCAATTGACGAAGCTTCTTCTCCGGCTCACATTTGATTCAAATCTGCATAGAGGAAGAGAGGGTACAGAAGAATAAAGACGACGGCCGGAGGGGATGAGGAAGGAAGGGCCGGCCGGAGGAATGGGAGATCACTAGAGGATGGGAATCGAGGGGTCGCTGGAGGTGGGGAAGGGTTTGACAGAGGTCGGGGAGTAATGGAGTTGTCGAAGGAATCGCCGGAGGTGAGGAGGGAGGGGTGGCCGGAGCATGAGGGGAGGGAGAGAGAGGGTGTGTGTGTTATGTTGCTGTACGGAAAGAAGGGGTGTACTTAAAGTGGTGAGGAACAATATGGTTAAAGAAATGTTTTTTTAGAATTAGGGCGTAGGGCAAATTGCAATTTGGTTCTTGACATTTACAAACTTTTGCAATGTTGCTCCCAACAGTTTTTTTTTCGCCAATTGGTTCCCAACATTTACATTTTTTTGCAATGTGGCTATAAAAGTAACTGAGCGTTAGTTTTCTAACAGATTTTATGTCATGTGACTAGCATATGACGTTTTAAAAGACGTTTTAAAATATTCGTAAAGCTACACATATTCGATTGATATGATTCTTTTTTTATATTGAAACTAATATTTAAAACTACAACATAATTTTTTTTTGGAAATTTGTTGGGTACCTAAATTATTTTTACATTTAATCTTAATTTTAAATATTAAAAAAATAAAAAACACGTGAAATATACTCTAAAAAAGATATTAGCCCAAGTATGTTTCATATGAAGTAAATGAAGTAATTTCTGTATGTATCTTTCCTACAGTTTATTTTTCTCCACCCCTCTGCCACTTTTCCGCAACACCCATTCCACATACACTCTTCCCTCGATTCATCGTCCTCATCTTATCCCCTTTTTTCTATAAAACATTTTTACGAACTGATAATCTACAGATAGAATTTACTTCATATGGAACATATTTGGGCTAATATCTTTTTTAGATTATATTTTACGTGTTTTCTATTTTTTTAATATTTAAAATTAAGATTAAATGTAAAAATAATCCAACTACCCAATAAATTTCCAAAAAAAATATATGTTGTAGATTTAAATATCAGCTTCAGTTCAAAAGAAGAATCATATTAATCGGATATGTGTAGCTTTAAGAATATCTTAAAACGTCATGTGCTAGTCACATGACATAAAATTTGTTAGAAAACTAACGCTCAGTTACTTTTATAGCCACATTGCAAAAAAATGTAAATGTTGGGAACCAATTGGCGAAAAAAAACTGTTGGGAGTAACATTGCAAAAGTTTGTAAATGTCAGGAACCAAATTGCAATTTGCCCTTAGGGCGTAAGTCAAAAATGTCCATGTCCTATAAGGTAGATTCAATATTACCCATGGATTAACACGTAATTTTCTCTTATATTTACCCTATAGGAAGAAGATGGGCCAGTTTGGCTTCATTTCTTGGTGGGCACGAAATATTGTATGATGTTATAGTACAACATCATAATGCATCGAGATTCTTTATAGTAAAAAAAACCCAGCTATATACACCTCACCCACCAGTTCGTAAGTACGCCCACATTAGTTAGTTCACTTTGTAATTAAATTTTTGGGCTTTGGACCCTAGAGCCCTCCACTACCAAATTTTATTTTAATCTAAGACCAACAAATAAAAAAAAAAAAAAAAAAAAACAGCTATATACACCTCGCTTGCAAAATGGTTGAACCGCCCTCCTACCCTTTAGAGCATCTCCAATGTGCATCAAATCTTTCACCAAATCACCTAATTCACCACTATTCACCTCTCCAATGTGCATCAAACCTTGCACCAAATTTAGTGCAAGTGTACATTGTAGTCTCTCTAGTTTAAAAAATCACATATTGTTAATTAAATCAAATTTTTCTAGTGCAAAATTTGGTGAAGTTTTGCACCAATTTTAGTGTAATACATTGGAGATGCTCTTAGGAGCTAAATGATGACGCGCCCACGCTCACTTTTTTGGTCAAATCTCACTAAGCTCTTATAAATAACATATAAGACCAATTTGCCTTGTGTAATCAAAATATAAGAGTCAAATTTGTTTTCACTTTTTTTACATTTTAAAGAAAAAATCTTAATATTACTTCGTCAAATCTGGTCAAACTCCTATAGTTGGTGTATAAGACCAATTTGCCTCTTATAGTTGAAGTATAAGAGTCATTTTTCCACAATTTTTCACAAAAATCAAATAAAAAAATAATATTTTATTAATGTTGACTCTTATATTTGATCAAACATCAGTCAGCTCTTATAAATGATTTATAAGACCCATTCACCTCATATAGTTAAAGAATTTAATAGTCATTTTTTCACTTTTTTCATTTTTTGAGAAATAAATTCAATATTATTTGGTCATGTCTCGGTCAAACTTCTATAACTGATGTATGAGACCAAATTACATCTTATAGTTTAAGTATATGAGTATTTTTTTCACAAAAATAAAATAAAAAATTAATATTCTACTAATGTTGATTCTCATACTCGGTCAAATAACAGTCAGCTCTTATAGCTACTTTGCTTCAAATTCAATACTTTTCCGAGCAAGTTGAATTGAATGAGTCGATTCCAAAGATTGTTCGAATGGACAGACAATTGGGATTTCAAGTTGATGTGCACATCTTCGTTTGGTGGTGACTCCATTTTCTCCTGATGGGAGAAGGGAGCTTTCACGTGTAATGAATTTGAATATTTCAATCGGTATAGGGGAAGAATATGGCCCACTTTGGCTTCATTTCTTGATGTGCACAGAATATTGTAGGGTGTTATACGTACAACATCATAATACAGCGAGATTCTTTACAGTAAAAAAAGGAGGGAAAATGGAAAAAACCAGCTATATACACTCCACCCACCAGTTCGTAAGTACACTCACATTAGTTAGTTCACTCTCTAATTAAATTTTCGGTCTTTGGACCCTAGAACCCTCCACTACAAACTTTTATTAATCTAGAATAAAAAAAAATCAATAATACCACACACACTGACACACCCCTCACTTGCAAAAATATTGAACTGCCCTCCTCCTTTAGGAGCTAAATAAGGCGAGCACACTCACTTTTTTTGTCAAATCCCAGTCAGCTCTGATATATGACATATAAAACCAATTTGCCTTATGTAATCAAAGTATTAGAGTAAAAAAAATTCACTTTTCTTTTTTTATTTTTTAAGAAAAAACTTAATATTACTTTGTCAAATGTGGTCAAACTCTTATAGTTGGTGAATAAGAACAATTTACCTCTTATAGCTGAAGTATAAGAGTCATTTTTTTACATTTTTTCACATTTTTTTTATTAATGTTGACTCTCATATTCGGTCAAACAATAGTCGACTCTTATAAATGATGTATAACATCCATTCACCTCTTATAGTTAAAGAATATAAGAGTCATTTTTTCACCTATTTTCATTCTTTTAGAAATATATATAATAATATTTTGGTCAAATCTCGGTCAAACTCTTATAATTGATGTATGAGACCAATTTGCCTCTTATATACGAGTATTTTTTTCACAAAAATGAAATAAAAGTTTTAATATTCTACTAATGATGACTCTTATACTCAGTCAACCAACAGTCAGCTCTTATAGCTAACATATAAGACTACTTCGCTTCTTATACATCAAGTATGAAAGTCATTTTTTCTTTTTTAGAAGAAAAAAAAACGCTGATCAAATCCCGGTCAAAGCTCATAAAATTGATACTCCCTCCGTCCCAGCACAAGTATGACTTCTTTCCTTTTAGGCCGTCCCAAAACAATTGAGACTATCCAAAATGAAAATGTTTTAATATATTTATATTCAACCAACCCCACCATTTAACCTCACTCATTTTCTCTCTTTATTTTCCACCACTCAATTTATTCAACCAACACTACTATTTACCCTACTCATTCTCTCAATTCATTCTACCACACAGACACTACGTTTTTCATAATTATTATGCCCACTCCTCTAGTCCTACTTGTGATGGGACGGAGAGAGTATATGATACCAATCTGCCTCTTATTGTTTAAGTATACGAGTATTTTTTTCACATTTTTTCATAACAAATAAAATAAAAAAAATATTTTAATGATGCTGATTCTCATTTTCGATCAAATAGCAGTCCGCTCCTATAACTGATGAATAAGACTCCTTCGCCTCTTATACATCAAGCATAATAGTTTTTCACACTCTTTTCACATAAAAATCAAATTTAGATATATATATATATATATATATATATATATATATATATATATATATATATTAACGTTGACTTTTATATTCGGTCAAACACAAGTCTGCTCTTATAATTGACTTATCATACCCATATTAGGTCTAATAATTTAACACTAATACCTATTATATAACCAAAATGCAAAATAAAATTGTAAACTACAAAGGGAATTGAATCACTTACTTGTTCAATTCTGGTGCGGAAGCGTAGAATCAATACCTTGAATTTGATCACCGAACTTGCACAATGCTTCGCAACGGAGATCGGGGGTGAAATCACAAATAAACGGAAATCGCCCTACTATTTCACAACACTAGTTTGCTTTGCTGACTGTCACTCGATGGATTGATCGAGAGAGAGAGAGGACGAGGGATAGATTTATACGTTGCGTATCATTGCAACGTCGTTTGTAGGAATGGCATTTCAAAGCCATCCATTAACTTCCCGTCGTTTACTCCTCCATTATTTTCATTAAATTGTTGGGCTTGGACTTCGCTAAGTTTGGGTCATCTTGGGCGTGCCTACTCCAATGTCAACATCACCCGCTCGCACATGATGGCCTTATCATTCATGACCTATCTATAAGCAAATGTGTCGTGTAACTAACGAGATTGCATGTACGTGACATCTTTAATATTATGCACATGTTAGGCATGACATAATAGCTTCGATCACTACAAGTTCAATATCAACTCGTTATACCCCAGACTAATTTTGATTAAACCAAGTCCAAACATACCTTGGTATCTTTAATTCTATGCTTGACTATTAAATATTAAGTGTGTTCATAGCTATGTCCGTGACATAACTGGTCGACCAATAAACACAATCATTAGACTTAATCAAATTTGTCTTCATTCCTACTTATCACTTTTAGATCATTAAGGTAATCGATTTCCTAACGTGTACCATTCAGCCGAATTTATCCATAGCTCTAGGTAGCATGCTAAAGTAGCAGTCACTAACTTAATACCTTTTAAGTATAGTTGAAAGTCGATCACATAGGGTATTTTTCTGTAGGCACCCCGCCTTGGACCGCTCACCCCGATTGCACACTTGATTTTGTGTTTCTCCCTCTTTTAAGTGTTTTCTGTTAGTTTCTGTTACTTTGGTTAAGTTCCAGACGAGCTCTGTTAAGTCCCGGGACTAAACTGAATAACAGTTCTAACTTTCTAGTCCATTCTGTCAAAAATTGCTTTTCAGAGTCGCGCGCCTCCGCCTCTTGAGGTCAGACGCGCGCGCCTTCCGCCGCCTAGGTGGGATGCGCGCGCTTCTGGGGTGTGTCAATTACAGATTATGCCCAAGAATCTCTCCCTTGCTCATTATACATGATTTTGCCCGGGAAAGATTTCTTGGAGACTCCGTTTGGCTCCAAAAACTCCCCTCTTTCAACTATAAAAACCCCTCCAATCCATCATTGGAAGGGACCTCTTTCCTCACTTCTTTTCTAGACTTTTCCTTGGAACTTCTTTTAGACCTTTTTCAACTAAAAAAAAACTTTGGACCTTAAGAAGTGTTCTCTCCAAGTATTCAACCTCTTCTTCAAGGCTTTTCAAGAGGTTCTCTTTGAAGGATACTATAGGTAAATGTCTTCTTCTTCTTCTTCTTCTTCTTCTTCTTCTTCTTCTTCTTCTTCTTCTTCTTCTTCAATCAAATGTGCAATCACCCCAAAACCACTTGGGACATGACACCAATGGTCATTTCATTACATTGAATTGGCCTAGGAGTCATCTCCCTACATTTTAAACTTTAAAACCCCTTTTTTTTATCATCATTCAAATAGGAAGAACACATGTATCTTTAAAGTGAATTATGAACAAACAAGACCGACTTTGCTCAGGCGAAATGGGTGTTTAAGTACTTCCTATTTCGTAACCTAACCCCGAACCCCTCATCCCAAAGAATCTCTGTTTTCGTAAATCAAACTTAGGCTCATAAACATTAGGTTTCTTACGTTCCTCAAAAACGTGGGTGGCGACTCTAAAACACAATTAGACATCCTAGGACGAGCTCGCGCGCTCTAGCCTAAAGCCGCGGTCTCCGCCCCCGGGGTATCTACAGTGGCGACTCCGCTGGGGATTGCTTGAGGGTTAAACTTGTGTTTCTGTTCATAATTCACTTTTCTGGGCATTCTGGAAATTGATATGGGAAGCGCGCGCCTCAGACCTTCATGGTCCAAAGCGTGCGCGTCCCGTGTCAAATTCCAGAATCGCCCGCCTTCCATGTGTTCTTCCTATTCTTCCTATTATTTCGTGCTAACAAACATTGCAGGGGTTTCATCACACAATCAGGACCAGGGCAATCCCCTGAGTCCATAAGTTTCTGATAATCTGACAGGTTAGCCTAGAAGCGGGCGCCTCCCAGATACAATGCGCCAGGCGCGCGCTTCCCACAACACCAGCCCAAGGCGCGCGCTTCTGGGCCAATTTCCAGAGCAAGAACAGGTTTCAGTGACTGAACAGAACAGTGGGGTGTGGGCACAGTTGCCTGCATCAGAACAAAATTGAACCCTTGGACTGTTTAACTTTGTGTTTATTTACGGTCACACGGGTGATTCGGGAGTTGTAATTTACGTGCTTATGTTTTTTTTTTATCTTTTCTTTTCAAAAAAAAAAAAAAATAATAAAATTTTTGTCACGTGATAGACCTCACACTACGTGCACATTACTCCTATAAATGCTCACTATCGAGTCGCACAAGTCCAACCTCAAACCCGTCGAGGGCCGTCCTAGAAAGTTTCAAGCTCTACTCGACCTTGACTCTTTCGAAGCGGTAAACCTCAGCCCGTGGCATAGTTCATGACTACATGCCGGGGGTGACCTTTAAGCCTCTCTTTAGCCGAGCACAAACCACACAATTCTAGTTAGGGTCTAACACTCCGTGACCAAGTCGGTTTCCATGTACCGAGATTTCCCTAAACTAATGTTTTCAAATCATACATGCCAACTTGTTGAAACGGACGCAAAAAAATCCGTCCCCAAAAGTGGTTATTTTGGACGAAATAAAAAATCCGTCCCCGCATGTATGCTTTACTACATTAATTTAGTTTATCCCGACACATATAGGATTCACAAACGTGATGGAATCCGATGAGTATATGGGACCGCGAGATGGTCTATATACTAATGTGACATTCCATTATCTTCTTAGAAACCCCAAAAGGGACCCATTCCCTCCGACTTATAAAATAAATAAAAAAAGCGTCCTTTTTTTATGTGGTTCGAGTCGTGTGCCCAACTGTGTGTTCTCAACCTCTTCATGGACCGGAAGTGTGAACCGAGACTGACAAGGGATACTTCTCCAATTATAGGTCCGATTGGTACTCTCCGCATCTACAGGAATTCATCCAACCGGCTTGTTCGTGAACCAATCACTCCTACAGCTTCTGCATCATCAATGGCCGGCGACTCCAGCACCAACAACGCCATGACTCTCGAGCAACTCTCTACCATGGTCCAAACTCTTCAACAACAAGTCACTACTCTCCACAACGAGGCTCAAACCAAAGAATCCTTGTGGAAAGCTCATGTCGACAGTCAAAGGGAGGCCCACGAGGCCGAGGTTGACCAATTGAAAGCCAAGCTCCTCAAGCTCTCCAAGAACAAGGGGGTTAATGACAATGAGGAATCTGAGTGGACCGAGGGTTTGTTTGAAAGCTCATATGTCAGTGCCCGTACCAAAAAAGTGGGGGAACCAAGCACCGACAACAACGACCCCAAAATGGTCGATTCTATCATGGCCTACATTTATCAGAAATTTGACGGCCTCAACATGGGAAAAGGCTCCAACACAAGCCTTTATCAGTCATCCATCCTCATGAGCACGATGGCCGCTCTCCCCGACAAATTCAAGATGCCCGATATTAGCAAGTTTAAGGGAAACTCATGCCCGATGGCTCACATCGAGACTTACATTTGGGCTATGGTTCCGAAAAAGATCTCCCCAAAAGTTATGGCTCAATGCTTTCCTCTCACCCTCGAGGGGGGCGCAAAGGATTGGTATGAAACTCTCCCGCTCACTGACCGTCTTGATTGGGATGCCGCTATGCTTGCCTTCAAAAATCAATATCAAGGCAACACCACTCACCGGCCCACAAGGAAAGAGCTCGAGAACACCACCCAAAGAGACAACGAGTCGTTCATTGACTTCACAAGAGATGGAATGACAAGCTCTCTGAAATTGTTGAGAGGCCAAACACAAAAGAGCAAATGGACATCTTTCTCAAGTGTCTCAAGATTGATCTCCGCACCCACCTAAGTGGGAATTGCTACTCCGACTTCTCCCAAATGTATGAGGCGGGGGTACGCATGGATGACTTGCTCAAGGAGATTAAGAAGGCCACTCCTACCTATCGTTACAAGGCCGCCTCTGATTCAAACAAAGAGGCTTCTGTCAATGCCGTTACTACCGACAAGGGGAATTACAAGAAGGTCCCTCCACCACAAGGCAAGCGGTTCCAAAACGACCGCGTCTAGACTCCTCTCAATGGCATGACCATCACCGAGGCCTATGAAGCTCTAAAGGCCAAGGGACAAATCACTCCTCTTCAAGGGTACAAGCAACCACAACCGCTTCGTCCCAATCATGCCCACCATAAATGGTGTGACTACCATCAATGCACCGGCCACCTCACCGAGGATTGCTTCTCCATCCGCAACACCATCCAAGACCTCATAGACAAGAAGGAATTCATAATCCCTAATGAGGGTGGTGTCAATGTAATAGAGGTAGGAGAGTTTGAAGGAACCACTCATTCGATCCCAATTGTGAATGAGGGCTCCGATGATATGAATAAACTTGTAATTCTTGTTATGTTGTGACTTATGATGAGATTATGAGGGAAGTCTTAGAGAATAGGAAGAAGAAGCTACACGGGACCGTGAACGAGCTCACTCGCAGTGGCCGAGTAACAACGAGCACATTCCCTCCCAATACCGCAGCGACCAACACCTCTTCTCAAAGATCGCAAGCACACGATGTACCCGAAGATCCTTTGTTAACACAACTCAAGAAGACGCAAGCCAACATATCCATCTGGGACCTTATTACATCATCAAAGAAACACTGAGACCTCGTCATCAAGAACTTGGATGACACATCAGTCTCTCCCGACACAACTCCCGAGGACCTCACAGCAATGATAGGTCACATTCACTTCGGCAATGTCATCACTTTTGCCGACATGGACCTCCCGCCATTTGGGTCCAAACACAATGAAGCCATCTACCTCAAAGTAAGGGTAAGGGGGACCCATCTCAAGAGTTCTAGTAGACGGTGGTTCTGCACTCAACTTAATGCCTAGCCGAGTCATGGGCATACTGGGGCTCAAAAGATCCGATTTACAACCCTCCGCCCAAGTCATTAGAGGGTACAATAGCACTGCCCGTACAGTCATGGGAATGCTAGAAGTTGATATCGAATTTGGAAGCATGATCACGTCCGTCCCATTCCAAGTACTTGATGTCCCTGCTTAATTCAACTTGCTTTTGGGCCGACCATGGATCCACAGTTCCAATGCGGTCCCTTCCACTCTCCATCAATGTCTCAAGATCAGAAATGGGGACGAGATAGTCACCGTCATGGCCGAGAATGTCACCATCCACAGAAATGGGGGACAACCCGTTCACCAAGTTCAACACGGGATAGAAGATTCCACTCTCTCCGGCGTCAACACCATCGACAAAGAAGGGGGAAACAGACAATGGACCCTCGGTAATCCTAAAATCCTCCACATGATGAGGAACATGAATCACTTCCCGGTCTAGGCCTAGGGAAGCATAAACAAGGGATATTGCACCCCGTAGAAGTTCCTTTTGTCAAGAACAAGTTTGGTCTGGGATACTAGCCTACCAAAGATGACTTGAAATACGAGCAAGCAGTCAAGAGTCAAAAAACCCGAGCTCGCAAAGAAGGTCGACAATATGAAATCCCTAACTTGAGCCCTTACCGCAACACACTAAACGGTTATTTTGTTCGCCAAGGGGAAGATGTTTCGTACATGATCTTTCCCGAACCATGGGTTAACAATAAAGGCGTCAGAAAGCCCGGTCTCGAGATCTTCACTGATTGTGAAATTCCGACACAAGAAAGGGAGCCTACTCCAATGTCACCCGAGAGTGGTGGGGCAAGGGCAAGAAAGTGACTATAGAGTTTGAGGTAGAGATTACCGTGGGGAAGAACTATCCGATCTAGCCTCCATGTTCGAAGAATTTGCCATCATGGACGATTGTCAAGTCAACGCCATCTAAGACACCGTCGCAGAAAGGAAACCATCAGTGAGATCCCGCCAAGCTCCGGGCCAATCAACAACTGGTATTCAACGAAGGGGCCATAGTATCCGAGGATTTCTTGATCCGAGAAATGGGTTGCATACCCCGTACAGCAACAAAGGAAGAGCGGCTCACACTTACTTTCGAGTCCGAGAGTGTTTCTAATACCCTCACCCAGGAGGATATGGAGGCAATAGCGAGCGTGTGTTTCCTTTCTTTGCTAATGAAAAATTCGATATTTCTGAGTACCCCGAGATGCAAACATCATAAATGATGAATTAACTAATAACGAACTTAATGAACAAGTTAATAACGATTCAAATTATGATGAAATAGACCACGAAAACATAACAAACCTAAATGAACTAGCTCAACAGGTTCGTTGTCATGGTGAAAATGGTCCAGGGGCTGATGAGGAATTGCATGTTGTTAATCTGGGTACCGACGAAGAGCCGAAAGAAACGAAGATTGGCAGCTTCTTCAAGGGGAAGACAAAGACAGATTGACTGCACTGCTCAAAGAGTTTGTGGATGTATTCGCATGGTCGTACAAAGACATGCCGGGTTTGGACAGAAAGGTCGTGGAGCACAGAATTCCGATCAGAGAGGACGCCAAGCCAGTAAAGCAGAAGCTCAGAAAGATCAAGCCAGAATGGTCTCTACAAGTCAAAGAAGAGATTGAAAAGCTCTTCAGTGTGGGTTTCATCAAAGTCATTGAGTATCCGACTTGGCTAGCCAACATTGTGACAGTCAGAAAGGCAAACGGCAAGGTTTGAGTTTGTGTGGACTTCCGGGATTTGAACAAAGCTTCCCCGAAAGATGATTTTCCACTACCAACATCGACATGCTCGTCGATTCTACTGCCAACTATGAAGTCCGCTCACATTTGTGGCGGTTTTGCCGGTTACAATCAGATTCTCATGTCCGAAGAGGATCAACACAAGACAGCTTTCACAACACCGTGGGGCACTTTCTGCTACACAGTCATGCCGTTCGGACTAAAGAACGCTGGGGCTACCTACCAGAGGGCTGTTACGGATCTATTCTATGACATGATTCATAAAGAGATCGAGGTCTATGTAGACGACATGATCATCCATTCGAAGGGAGCCAATGGTCAACATTTGATCGATCTTCGCAAATTCTTTGAAAGACTTCGACAACACAACATGAGACTCAATCCCGCAAAGTGCACTTTTGGGTCGTCAGAGGAAAGGTTCTCGGTTACATGGTCACTGAGAGGGGAATTGAAGCCGATCCCTCCAAGATCAAGGCAATCATTGACATGCCTCCTCCAAAGACGCAGAAGGAAATCAAAGGTTTCATGGGCAGACTTCAATACATCAGTCGATTTGTGCACCAACTCACTTCCATGTGTGAGCTGATCTTCAAGCTACTAAAAAAGAATGTGGCTCTAGAATGGACCGATGCTTGCCAAGAAGCCTTCGACCAAGTGAAGCGTTACTTGACATGCCCTCCAGTTTTGGTTCCACCCCACAAGGAGAAGCCTCTCTTGCTCTATGTCACTGTCAATGATGAATCCCTAGGGGCTATGTTAGCACAAGAACAGCGAGACTCCACAAAAGAGAATGCTATCTACTTTGTCAGCCGCCGGTTTCAAGGAGCTGAAAAGAACTACTCTGTCTTAGAGAAGTCTTGTGCTGCATTGGTTTGCGTTACTCAAAAGCTCAAGCATTACATGGAGGCCTTCCCAATCAAGTTGGTAGCAAAAGTAGACCCGCTCCGCTACATCTTCGAGAAGCCTTTCATGTCAACAAGAATAGCAAATGGTATTTCATGCTTGCCGGCTACGATATCACTTACGTCACACTCAAATCCATCAGGGGGAAAGTGTTCAGTGATCAGCTTGCTGAATTTCCGTGTGACGAAGTGAAGGGGGAAGATGTACAGTTCTTCGACGAGCATTTAATTTGCGCTACAACAGAAGAAAATAAGTGGCAACTTTTTTCGATGGCGCAGCCAATAAGCATGGATATGGCATAGGGATGTTACTTGTTGCCCAAAGGACATGTATACTCCAATCGCTATCCGCCTCGAATTTAAAGCCACCAACAACATCGTTGAGTACGAAGCATGCATAGCGCGGGCTCGAAGCAGCCCTTGAGAGAAATGTCACAAGTTTAGAGGTATTTGGTGATTCCTTGCTCATCATCAATCAGACATCTGGAAAGTGGAAGATTCAAGACTCGACTCTCTGCAACGGTATGTATGGTCAACATCTCGAGGAGTTGGTTGAACAGTTTCAAGAGATCACCTTCAACTACCTGCCAAGGGACAAAAACCGTTTTGCTGATGCACTAGCCACCATCGCTTCACTGGTCCAAATACCTGAGGGTAAAATGGTGAAGCCCTTCAAAATTTCCCGAAGGAACAGTCCGCATACTGCATGAGTATCGAGATCAACGAGGTCCAAGCAAACTCCCCGTGGTATGCGGATATCATGAATTCCTTAAGGATGGTACTTATCCCGAGAATAGCAATAAGAAGTCCCAAATGGCATTGCAAAGACTAGCCTCTCGATATGTACTGATTGGGGACCGAGTCTAAAAAGGCACCACGAAGGGATCAATCTCTATGCGCAAAATGAGACCAAAGCTCAAGAAATAATGCATGAGATCCACGAAGGTGAATATGGGCCCCACATGAACGGATTTATGTTGACCAAGAAGATACTCCGCCATGGGTTATATTGGAGTACCATGGAAAGGGACTGCATCGAGAAAGTCAAGAGGTGCGCCAAATGCCAATTCCATGCCAACTACAGCACGCTCCACCCTCACAACTTTACAATATGACCACGCCTTGGCCTTTCTCTTGTTGGGGCATAGACATCATCGACAAAGTTCACCCTACTGGCAGCAACGGACAATCTTTCGTCCTAGTAGCCGTGGACGATTTTACAAAATGGGTTGAAGCACAGGCTTACCGAGTTCTCAACGCAAGAAAGTGGCCGAATTCGTAAAAACCCACATCATGTGCCGGTACGGCGTTC
>JAOWBW010001452.1:149073-186865 GCA_026119855.1 Campanula takesimana
AGAACAATTCTAAGGCTTCAGATCCAATCCGTGAAGTTAGCACCATTCTCTTGAAGCTTTCCTTCTCAAGGATAGATCGCAATGATAAGTTTTTGTGTTTTTAAAGCCATTATCTACATTTTATGCAAGCATATAAATATGTATTAGTACCAATTTTCATAAAGATATTTATAATTATCGTATTTCACAAATACTCCCACTAAATTATATAACCTTCATATACATCAAATGTATAATATAATTTAAATGGGCTAAGATCCATATTTCACTTGACTTTGAGTCGGCTAGGGCACGACTGCTCAAAACAAGTTATTTAGTTAGGTAACTTTTACCAATCATATCATATATGACTCTTAGATCCTTTTATGAGACTCTTTATACATCTTATGTCAAAAGAATGTTTTAGTTTCATCTTGTGTCTTAGGTCCAAAACTTTTTTGATAACCCAATTAAATCAAACCATTTTAAACGTATAGGAATCACTGTTTCCTCATCTTGCTTTTTCAAAATAGAATTAATGCACCTCGCTAGGGCGTAGCCTACATTAAGACCATTTATGTAATCACAAGTGTTTTAATCATGGGTTGGCACATGGCTTAAATTTTCAAAGAAGGTTCATCACATATAACACGTTTATGAGCACATAAGATAAACATGTAAAACACCAAGTTTAGTCATTAAATTAATCTCCATTAATTTAACCATGATATTTATGTGTCATTAGTTTCTCTATAATTATGAGGATGAGACTCTTTGAACTTTGGTTATCATCTCCAAATCAAGACAACAAGAAGTGCGGCCGAAACTAATCCATAGGCATCCACAATTCCGCACTAATTCAAGAAACCAAGAAAGCAGTCCATGTGGCCGAAACTAAGCAATAGATGGTCTCGATGAACGTATGCCAATTGCATTCACAATTCCACATGGACTCTAAACTTGAATCAAGAACTTTGTTTCTCAATTTTAACAATTATGAACTCTTCATAACTCTAACTTCGTTTTATCTTTGAATCTTTGATTGCGATCAAGTTTGGGAAACACAGTCTCGAGAACGTAGGCTAGCCATCCAAACCTTGATCCGATCTCAGAATTCAAAAGACTAAAACAAATAGGAATTTTAAACCACAAGATCCACCCCAAACCCTAGCCCTGCGCCCGCACCAGAAATGAGGGTCCGGCCGGGTCACAGTCTAGGTCCGGTCAGACCTTCTGTGTAAAATCAAAAATTTTAAAATTCAAAATTTGTCTCAAAATTGTTTTCCCCCGATTCAATTAGGATTTGGTGTTCTTGGTGATCCAATCACCATGATCATCAAAACCTTGAATAAACAATTTATTCATGAATCTCTAGATTATCAAAACTTTGATCCAATCAAAAAATTGATAATCCAAACAATTTTAAATCTACCATAATTTTATTGCGATTGAGTAGTGCGATTAATGTTACAAAAACAATAAACCACATAAAACGCATGGATCACATAAAGCATCATGATTCTGAATTCAAATAGCATGCCAACACATATAATCCAATTATATTATCAACATGATATTATTAAAATAATCATGATGAATGGGGCTCTGATACCACTGTTGAGTTTTGCACATCATGCGCAGCGGAATAAAACCCAAAAGCCTAGATCCGATCAAGATGATTAAATTAATACGGAGTTGAATTTAGAATACTAACCGTGATGGAGCTTTAAAATTTTCTGGATCTTGAGATCTTCGTTCTTCAAGAATCGATCTTCTCCAAGCTTTATTCAAGTCTTGATCGCAGGAACAAAAACTAGAAGATGATTAAGCAATCACCCTCTATGGATATCCACACGCGAACGAATATTAAGAACTCCTTCTTAATCTTGACTGCTAGATCCAAAAGGGGCTATATGAATTTTATGAATTATTGATCTTGATTCTCAATCTTGATCAATGAAATTGTTTCTCCAAACAACTCAATTAATTCCTGTCAATGGCTGGTGAAAAGATATTTATATAGGTCTAAATCCTTAACCCTTAAGGACTTTGGAAATCTAAATCCCGTCACTTAATTATTCTGCAAGTTTCCTGGCCAAACCGCACTGGCACGATCGTGCCCTAAAACCGGCACGGTCGTGCCAATCTGTGCGAAGCTGCCATCCCGGCTGAGCATTATTGGCACGGTCGTGCATTGTATTCAGCACGGCCATGTCGATCAAACCACAGAGGCTGCCCTCCCAGCTGAGCCGCACTAGCCAAATCCGCAGAGGCTGCTATCCCGGCTTGAGCCGCACTGGCCAAACCGCAGAGGCTACCATCCCGGCTGAGCCGCACTAGCCAAACCGCAGAAGTTGCCATCCCGGCTGAGCCGCACTGGCCAAACCGCAGAAGCTGTCATTTTTCCCTTTTAACAATTCGTTCTCTTGTGTGTGACCCCATAGGATTATATCAAGTTGGCAATGAGTCCAAACACACCTTGTCTCATAAATCATGAGCGGACCCTAGCAGGCCATCATGATTACCCAAATGATATAACTTGTCAAAGTTCATGAATCCTTTATAGAACATATCACAATCCTTTTGTCCTACGATGTCTTTGGACGTAAGCCATGGTCAATGGTCAACTTACAATGTCCAATACTTTCTCGATCCCGAATAGTTTGATAATACAAATGATATCGATCTCATCAATTCATTTTGAGCATGGCCATGCATTTCATCACAACTATTCATCGAGGGGCCCATGCTTGACATCTCTCATAAAGAGGGACAAATCCTATCTTGACTTATTACACTTGCCTACATAGTTTCGATCATGCCAATCATGTCCTTTATAATTACTTGGGTTAAGAGTAACATTTGAATATGCAAACATGATCTCCATTATGTGGAAGATCGCAATAATCTCAAGTCTAAGGATTCTAATGATATAACTATTAGAGGTTTAATTATGACATTATGACCATGACATAAACCTCATCTTTGGGTCATGTCCAGTATATGTTTACCAACATATACCCATAAGTTTAACTTGTATCCAATACATATAATCATCATATGATTTTCTAATTAAACTTATACTAGTTCTTCATAAGTACTAGGGACGGGGATTATTATAACAAAACATGAAAAAATAAATAATAATCAAAACATCTCTTTATATAAATGAAAAGTGATAACAAACATTGTCAAACAACGTGCTAAATAACATGCCTATGGCATATACACCAACAACTGTCACCGCTTTTTTTTTTTTTTTTTTTTTTTTTTTAAAAAACAAGTTTTTTCTAGGAGTTATCTAAAACATTTTACCCAAATTTTGGCATTTATTGTGGTAGGAGGAGCTCGGGGTGGCTTGGTTGGTATACCAAATGTATTTTGTCTATACCGTGTACCAACCAATTTAATCTTGGTACAACAAAATGCATACCATTACCAACCACCAAAATCGGTATACCAACTTAATTGGTATGGTTGGTACTTAGTTGGTATGGTCGGTACATGGTACTCTACCAAGTATGAATTGGGGTACAAAATTAAAAAAAAAAATCAATTGTTATTTGAACAATTTTTTATATTTTCCATCAATTATATAAGAAGTGAACAATATAAAGAACAAAGGTAAACTATGCAATTAAAAATGGTAAAAACAAGCACTCATTATAATTTTATTATACAACAAAAATTAAATAAATTTATTGGAGATTTTTACTACTTGGTTTGTGAAAAACCCTCACATGGAAATACATGCAATGGGAAAATTATTGCCTTTAAATAAAAAACTAAATATGAATCTCAACCAACCAAAGGTCATCTAGGTATATTAATAATTTAACACATATTTTCAAATATTTTTGGTACTTGGTATAACAACCAAAATCAAATATTAATACAGTGTACCAACCAAATTTTCAAAGTTGGTACTTGTGAATACGTGTGTTTGAATTTGGGAATATTCATAGCAACATTAAAATTATGAGAGTCGCCACGCCGTTTTAATTAAAGCCAAAACATTGAAAAAAGCATTTTTAGTGGGTTCGGGGGTCAAATTACAACAAGAGAAGAATATTGAACGTTATCACTCCTATTGCCCGAATTGATCGGTCTTTCTATCATGATGAATGTGTTAGTAGTGTGTTAGTGATTTAGACCGGATCCGAAGATTGCCTACGTTCCTCTCAATGTGAGAAGCTCAGGTCAGCGTAGTTCGCAGAGAATTAGAATAGTCAGAAGAATCGGGATCATGCCTAATGAAGGGGAATTTACCTAAAGATTAGGGTTTAGAAGTAGTTCCTAGATCATCCTCGGGTTGATGAACCCTCGATCATCATCGGCTATGAAATAACATGTAATTATGAAGATCGCAACCCTAAATATAGCATAAATAAGGTTTTAATCTATGAACACGATGAACATATGAAGAACATATATGAACATATGAAATGAACATGCAAAGAATATGAAGAAACTATGTATAAACATGTACGAACATGAATATGAAAGATCTACATTAAAAATAATGCAAGAACACGAAGAAAA
Source organism: Campanula takesimana (assembly GCA_026119855.1). Taxonomy (NCBI): domain Eukaryota; kingdom Viridiplantae; phylum Streptophyta; class Magnoliopsida; order Asterales; family Campanulaceae; genus Campanula; species Campanula takesimana. The sequence continues at coordinate 153,595 of JAOWBW010001452.1, forward strand.
AGTTAGAAAACTTACCTATGTTGGCAAGAAATAAACTTTGGATCTTCTTGAAGGTTTGAATGCTAATTAGAGAGCAAAATATTGTTTAAGAACTCCAAAATTCGTACTTAGAGCTCTCAAAATCGGATCCTTAAACCAATAGCATGGGATTGGTTTATATAGTAAACTGAGGGAAAGATCTGATGGTCCAGATCATCCGGCACAAGGTTGGCCGCCTGGCCATGGTTGAAGACTGCGACAATGTTGGCCGCGTGGCCAAGATCAACGCGTAACAATGTTGGCCGCCTGGCCAAGTCCGCAGGCTGACTTGATTTTCAAGCTAGGGTTTCACTGTTGCTTTATGGTAACCCTAAGTTGCCTATTTTTGATGGATTTTGTCATAAATGAGATATTTTGGGAATCCAGGACAAGTCTTTGCAAGGTTTCTAATTCCTATAAAGTCCTTGTATTTTTGGGAAAGTCTTAATAAACTCATTTTCAGGTCGGGTACTAACAGTAGCCCCTCGGCGACGCTTCTTGCAAGGCAATATGGGGTCGACGATAAAAAGAAGGATCCGTCTGAAACATGAGTTTCAAAACAGATGAAAGGTAAGGGAACGGCTGAACCTTGGCAGGCGACCTACGTATCCGCGGGGAATCAAGCCAAACGTAGTTCAAATCTGATGGGAAATTGGGAATAACTGTCCTCTGGTGGGGAGCAACGTCTTCTGCTGGGGAAAATGCACCTGCTGGGGATGAGAGATAACCGCGTCGGTCGGGTGGCTGGACCTTTTCAGGTTTCCTACGTATCCTCCGAGGAATCAAGCCGGTCGTAGTTCAGAGATCTACTGGGGATAAAACGAGATGTCGGACTTCTACTGCGGATAATAAACCTACGGGCACTATCCTGCATGAAGAACGAATCATTCGTAAGCAATGAAGTTATTTGGGAAAATGAAAGACTACGTTGTCTAAATAATCCCAAGATGGAATGATGGACGCAATCAGGATCGCCAGGGTTCCTGCCGATTGCGTTAAAGTAATCGATGTTGGATCTCTCGCGAACAGAAACGCCGAGGCTTCTGTTAACCACGATTGATCTAGGATGGTATGTTATAGAGGCGCCGAAGTCTCTACAACCATACGAATCCTAATAATAGATGCTGGATCTCTCGCAAACAGAAACGCCGAGGCTTCTGTTAACCACGATTGATCTAGGATGGTATGTTATAGAGGCGCCGAAGTCTCTACAACCATACGAATCCTAAGCAAATATTCGGTGAAGAATGGAAATTTTAAGGGGCTTTCCGTACCCAAAGGTAACGAATATCATTCAAAGTAGTGTTAAAGGTATTTAAAATGAATTAAAGGGAAAAGATCAGGGGCAAAAGTGGAATTTTATCTGAAGGGGCAAGGTTGGCCGCGTGGCCAACACACTGAATTGCAAAAGTGGCCGCGTGGCCAAGGCCGCTGAGTGGTCAGATCTCCTTCACGTGGATTGCTGATCTGACGGCTGGGGTTGCACGGGCGAAAGTGGCCGCGTGGCCAAGGTAGCCGGCGGGCTGACTCTTGGTCACATCACCAGAAACCCTCCCTCTTCCTCTTCTTTTCTTCTTTCTTCTTCTTCCTTCCTCCATTGACGAGTTAGAGTGAGAAAATTGAGTTTTTAGAGAGAGAAAGCTCAGATTTTGATAATTTCGAGGCCTTCATTTCACATATCTCTTGAAGCTATGGCAGATTGGATCAATGAGGCGTTATTTAGAGATTTCCTGAGCCAAGGTGGGTATATGATTCCACAACAAGAGCCACAAGGAGAGGGGCACGGTAATGCTCAGGGCGGAGGAAATGTAGGGGCTGACCCAGGAGCGGGCCTTGAAGCGGCGCCCTTGATTCCGCGGGGCGGTTTGAGACCACGAGCCGCGACTCGGAATTATCGCGATAATCTGCTGCGGTCCACGTTCGACCAAGATTACGATTTTTACATCGACTCTGAGCGTCATTGGTCGATGGGGCTTCCGGAGACGCGAGAGGTAAATTTCGAATTTTCATTCCTCTCCTTCTCGCACATTTGTATGTTTTATGCACATAATATGAAATGCTAGAATAATGGAATGCTAGAATTTAAATTGCTGGAATTGTAAATTGCTAGAATGGTAACATACCTGTGCTGTGTTTACCTGCAGAGGATCAAGGCTCGTGGGTCCACAGTGACTGTGGGCAAACTGTGGGCGTCCCTGCCGGAGGGACCGGGAGGTTTGCGTGCTCGGATCGAGGCTATGGGCTTTGGCCCATTCTTTGACAGTGTCCGCATGGTCGGGGCTACCTTGAAGGTGGCAGCGGTGATAGAGGTGTGCCGGGAGTTCTGGTGGGATACTACCCATACCTTCCACTTTAGTTGGGGAGAGATTACCATCACACCGACGGATTTCGCGGCCATCACGGGGTTGAGGTTTACTGGTACCCCTTTGCCTTTTGATGAGAGCTTGGCGGAGCGGCGGGACTATAGACAGGCTCTGCTGGGAGTTGACACCGACCTGGGAGGAGGTGTCAAGGGTTATGGAGTGGAGGCCGGGAAGGTGAATCGCTTGGTGGAGGTGGCTATTGAGGCCTTTAGTAGGGGGGAATATGATTTGGATTGCTTGGTCCGGCTGTTCTTATGGTACAGCTTTTCAGAGATTTTGTTTCCCAGTGGGGCTACCGTCTGCCGGTACTCACTGCTAGGGGCTCTTGTGGACTTGGACTTAGTCGGTGGGATTTCTTGGGGTGGAGCCGGTTTGGCTGAGATTTACCGGGCTTTGGACCATTGCTCGAGGGCTAGCTAGTCGGCCTTTGACGGGTTCCAGTTCGCTTTTGAGGTATGCTCTTGACTACCCTTCTTTTCATTTGAGATCTCTGTTCCATCTTTTGGTCTGAAATGTCTCTCTCATTATATGCACAGGCTTGGGTGTACGAGGTCTTCGGTGTCGCCCCCTTTCAGTTGGTGATGAGTGTTAACAAGGTTGTTCCCATCATGTCGTACTGGTGCAAGGGCAACAGGGCTCCTTCCCGCAGAAACCGGGACAGGAAGACAGTAGATGCTGCTGATCTGAGGAGGGTGTTCGCGATGTCTGAGCCCATCGGGGTTAGATTTTACCCATGGAGCCCGGCCAATGAGGCTTCGGTGGGTCCCTTTGTAGTGGAGTTGACCGCTTCTAGGGTTCTGCTTGTGGGTCTCACCGGGGAGGCCATGTATCTTGGGGAGAGGGTGGTTCGTCAGCACAGGGCTGGTGCGTTACCGTGGGCTCCTTATGACCCTCCTCGGGATATGCTCCGTCCGCGAGGTTGGCGACTTTCTTGGCTCCCACTCCGGCAGAGCATTACAGGGGGGGTGATGATTATGCCGGCTATGTACGGACGTGGCTGGTCAGTCCACAGGTACGGGCTAGGATGTTGTCTGGAGAGGGGTCGAGCTCGGCCCGTTATGTTGGTCGGAGTCGGCCTTTGGTTGACATGCCCCTTCGCTCGAGTAGCGTGAGAGTGATGAGGGGCGGCCGGGAGGTGGAGCTTAGCTTGGAGCCGACTGATGCAGATCTTGTTGAGGAGACGTTCATTCCTCCGCCCGACGCTGGGGTACGGCTTTGTGCTTTATATCAGTCATGTTTGCACACACTTATTTCTTTCTGCATTGTAATCATTGCCTTGGTTTCACTTTCAGGTGACTCGGGAGGCCTATATCCGTTCAGCTCGGCGGGAGAACGTGTTGATGCGCTTACTGAGGGAGGCGTACCATTCATGTACTTGTCAGAGGGACGATGTTGCGTCACCCCAGCGTCGGGAACGGTCTCCGAATGGCGCGGGCTCTTCTCATATTGGTGGTCGAGCGGTCCGGGGACGGAGTTCGGGTGCCGGTAGCTCACGGGCTTTAGCGCGGCGTGGAGACACCACAGAGGAAGATTCAGATTAGGCGGGGTCTACCTTTATTTCCTACACTGTTAGCTAGTAGAGAGCAGAGGGATATGTATGTACAGAACAAATATATAAAATGCATGTATGTAGATTATGTTCTAAAATGCAATTTTATTGTGGGAGCCTACTTGTGCAAACTAGTTATTTTACAAATGTTCCTAATTTTATACAATGCATGAGCCATGGAAGGGGGCAGGTACGTAGTTGCATGGATCCGTCACGGAGTGGGAAGAAACAAACTGGATTTCTGCATGGAGCAAAGTTGGCCGCATGGCCATGGCGAGGCCCAGAGCGATGTTGGCCGCCTGGCCATGGCAAGATCTGGAGCAACGTTGGCCGCGTGGCCTAGGACGAAGTTGGCCGCCCGGCCAAGGACAATATCGGCCGCGGGGCCAGGGCATATGTGGCCGCGTGGCCAAATCATGCGCCGCCTCCGGTTTTCCTTTTCCTGGCAAGAATCGGGAGTTGTGCAGTATTTAATGAACCCTTTGCAGCCATAAAAACGTACCAGCAACCTTTTGAGCAGTTTTTGAGTTCCTTTTAGCCAATTTTCTTGCTCTTTGCCATGGATCAAGAGGCTAGGACACAAGCCTTGAGAAAAAAGTCTTTATAACCTCTTTGGAGAAGTGGGTTGCCAAACTTCCTGGTTCTAGTCGTAGGAAGCTTGATGAACGGTATGGGATAAAGTGTCTTTGGTCACTTTTGCACATGAACTCCAATACCAACCTCTTGCAAGCCTGTGGGAGATTTTGGAATGATACCCTCCATGTCTTCAACTTTTCATTCAACGAGATAACACCCACTTATGAGGACATCGCAGCATTATGTGGCTACGAAGGGAAGGGTAAAGTTGCCTTGCCTTTTGACTTCGTTTGCTTGAGGGACAAGTTGGTGACCTTTGGCGTACCCGCGGATGACTTTGATAGGTATGCTAGGGGCGGTTATGTCGACCTTTCCTGGATGCCACAACACTTCATGCATGCAGACGTGACATCTAACCGCTCCTTGGACCATCTTGCACTGTGCTTGTTCAGCTCTATCCTTTTCCCTTATGAGGTGGGATTTGCCAGTGAAGGATGTTTGGGTATGGTGAACTTGGCTCGTTGGGTTATGATATTGTACCGGCCATTCTTGGGGAGATGCTCTGTGGGATTCCCCATCTCGCGGCTTATGGTGGGATGCCTTGTGGTAGTGATAGGCTTTTGACCATGTGGTTGCAAGAGCGACTTCGAGTGAATAAACCGGCGGCTTCTCTGAAGGTGGCCCCATGGATGCACCGCATTAGAGGCATGGTGGAGCGGTTTGAGGGCATGACTCTCAAAGGTTGGGAAAAGTATTTGGCGGAAATGGTGACTGACGACATTCAGTGGGTGGTGCCCCATTGGCACATTCACTCTGTGAGGGAGAAACAAGTGGGACTTCACATGATCAAAGTTCCAACCCTTTCTGGGACTACCTTTTACTATCCCTCTAGAGTGCTTCGTCAGTATGGTTTGGTGCAGACCATCCCGGAGGGTTGGGACGAGGAGAGAGATGATTTTCCATTTGGGGTACTTCAGTTGGATGATAGTGTCTCAGTCCTTCTTTCTCAGATGTGGGGCGAGGCTGGATTTAGTCGTAGGACCTTCCTCACACGCTCTAGCAACACCTTCCTGCCACGCGAGTATTTGGACTGGCATATGGGGAGACTTGGGCATGCGGAGCAGACTCTAGAGACCCTAAGGGGCACTATTTTGGGATCCTGTGCTCCAAGTTTTTCCTTGAGGATTAAGGAGGCTGAGGCTTATGAGAGGAGGATGAGTAAGAGCGTGGCTAACGGAGCGGAGAAGAAGTGGGGGCGTCAAAGAAGAGGAAGGGTGAAGAGGCTCCTAATGGAAAGGCTAAAGGTGTTAGCGAGTTTGAAAGAAGATTTTGCGGGAATCCTAGCAAGAAGAAAGTTCGCCGTGGGCAAAGTAAGAAGAAAGAGACCGAGGGCACAAATGGCACTAAGGGGTAATCCCGAGCGTCTCTCCATGGTCGTTGCAGACACATTAGTTTAATTTAGTTTATTTTTGTTTTAGTTTCAATTTCAGAATAGGCTATTTATTCAAAAAGTATGTCAAGCTTAGACTCATCAAATAAGTGTTAACATGCAACGACTATGGGAATAAAAGTTTTTGCTTTCAGAAAAATACAACTTCTATCTTTATTGCTTTGACAAGATTTGGATGTTTATTTGTTTTTTAGACCGCACCTTTTGAAAGGCTGCCTATGTTCCCCTTTTACAAATAGGACTAAGGGGCTCAGGTCACCGTAGTTCACTCCAGTCAGACTAGAATGATTATAAAGAAAGGGAAGATAGAAGGGGGAATGCTCTAACTTTTGCCTAGACCGCCCTTGCGGGTTTTCGATCTAGCGAGCTTTGTACGCACCCTTATTTTGCATAGACCGCCCTTTGCGGGTTTTCGGTCTATCGGGCTTCTTTTTGCGTAGTAATAATTTTTTTTTTTTTAAGAGGGGGAGTCTAGTCATAGTTGCGTCCGAGCTTGCTGAGGTTGACTGGTTCCTTGAACGGGTTGCCATCCAAATCTGCCATTCTGACCGCTCCTCCGGAGAAGATCTTCTGTACCACAAACGGCCCTACCCAAGTGGGGGCCCATTTCCCGAGGGGGTTGAATTTGTTGGGTAAGCGTGCTTTAAGCACCAGGTCTCCTTCCTTTATGTCAACAGGCTTGACCTTTTTATTGAAGGCTTTTGTCGTTCTCCTTTGATAGGCCGGATGTGTTCCATGGCCTTCAATCTGCGTTCGTCGAGTGTTGCCAATTGATCATAGCGACTACGAAGCCATTCTACCTCATTCACTTGGTTCTCGAGCAAGACCCTCAAAGATGGCACTTCCAACTCAATAGGGAGCACTGCCTCCATGCCGTATGTCAAAGCGTAAGGGGTCTCTCCAGTAGCGGTGCGGACTGACGTTCTGTATCCCCAAAGTGCTAATGGTAACTTCTCGGGCCAATCCCATCCTTGCGAAGCCATCTTGCGAATTATCTGCTCTATCGTCTTGTTGGCTGCCTCGACCGCGCCGTTAGTCTGTGGATAGTATGGGGAAGATTTCTTTCGTTTGATCTTGAATTCTACAAGCAAGCGAGCACACTCGGCTTCGAAATGACTTCCGTTATCTGATATAATGAGGTTAGGAACCCCATACCGACACATAATGTTCTCTTTGATAAACTGCGCTACCTTCTTGGAATTCAGCACCTTGTAAGACTGAGCTTCGACCCACTTTGTGAAGTAGTCGACCGCGACGAGGACGAATTCATGACCATTACTACCGGCCGGCGAGATCTTCCCAATAATGTCTATACCCCACGTGGCGAATGGCCAAGGCGTGGTGGAACTATACAATTCGTGTGGGGGGATGTGATTGAGGTTGGAGCATACTTGACACTTGTGACACCGTCGAACCCATTGAATACAGTCTGTCTCCATGGTAATCCAATAATAGCCCAGCCGAGTGATCTTCTGTCTAAGCATCCTTGCATTCATGTGGGGTCCGCACAACCCGTTATGTACTTCTTCCATTATTGCTTCAGCTTTCTTGTTGTCGACACATAAGAGCAACAGACCGTCGTAATGCCTCTTGTACAAAGTATCGTTTAACAGCACAAATTGCCCCGCCAATCTTTTGAGTGCTTGCAGACTCTTGGCCTTCACATCTCCGTCAAAGGACATCTCTCCGTGCTTAAGGAACTTGTAGATTTGGGCGTACCATTGATCTCCGTTTATCTCTGCATCGATCTGGATTTCACAGCAATAGGCAGGGTTCTCCCTTCGTCCAACCCTGAATGGTTTCACGGACCTTCCTTCTGGAGTTTCAACTAAGGAGGCCAATGTCGCTAGAGCATCCGTGAACCTATTTCTGTCTCGCGGCAGGAAATGGAAGCTAACTTCTTTGAACTGTGCTATCAACTCATCCATGTAACCTTGGTACCGCTGCAGGCAAGGATCAATAGTTTTCCATTTCTTCGCAGTTTGGTTAATAATCAAGGCAGAGTCTCCATACACTTCTAACTCTTTCACGTTGCGTTCTAGGGCGGCCTCCAATCCGGCTATACACGCCTCATACTCGGCGGCGTTGTTGGTTGCTGAAAAGTTTAGCTTGATGGCTATGGGAGTGTGCTCATCTTTGGGATCAATAAGTAGGAGTCCGACTCCATTCCCTCGTTTGTTTGCAGCTCCGTCAAATAATAATTGCCACCTTTCTGGGACCTCAATTGCGAAAATGTCATCATCCGGGAACTCGGGGTCGGGTCCTCTCGTCTCAATGCTCGGAGCGTCTGCGAGCTGATCGGCCATTGCCCTCCCCTTGATTGCCTTCCTCGGTACATAAGTAATGTCGAACTCTCCCAAGAATACTGACCATTTAGCGAGTCTCATAGAAAGGGATGGTTTATCGAACAGGTACTTGATAGGATCCATTTTCGAGACTAGTAAGATCGGATGGGATACCATGTAGTGCTTGAGCTTCGTCACCACCCATACTAGGCCTACGCAGGTCTTCTCGAGCGCGGAGTAATTGAGCTCGCTACCTTGTAACTTTCGACTGACAAAGTACACTGCATTCTCAATCCGGGAATCTTTGGCTTCTTGTGCTAACATGGCTCCGACGGCGGTATCTGTAACAGTTAAGTATAGTAGCAACGGCTTCTCCTTATGCGGCGGGCACAGGATTGGGGTATTCACCAAATATTGTTTGATCCTTTCGAAGGCTATCTGGCAGTCATGATCCCACTCCACACTGGCTGTTTTCCTCATTAACTTGAAAATTGGTTCGCAGATGGTGGTCAGCTGATTGATAAACCGACTGATGTATTGCAAGCGTCCCATGAATCCTTTTATCTCCGTTCCCTCTACGAACTCCAAAGGTGCATTTCGCCGGGTTCAAACGCATGGCGTGCTCTCTCAACCTGTTGAAGAATTTTCTGAGATCTATCAAGTGTTGGCCATCGGACCCTTTTGAATGTATAATCATGTCATCCACGTACACCTCAATCTCCTTGTGGATCATATCGTGGAATAAAGTCGTAACTGCCCGTTGGTAGGTAGCCCCAGCGTTCCTTAGCCCAAATGGCATGACAGTGTAGCAAAAAGTCCCCCATGGGGTGGTGAAAGCTGTTTTCTCTTGGTCCTCCTCGGCCATCTTGATCTGGTTATAGCCGGCAAACCCATCAACAAATGACTTGACCTCATAATGGGCGGTAGCGTCCACCAACATGTCGATATTTGGCAGGGGGAAGTCATCTTTCGGCGTAGCTTTGTTGAGATCCCGAAAATCCACACATACTCTGACTTTCCCGTTGGATTTCTTGACAGTCACTAGATTTGATAACCAGGTTGGATACTCGATCACCCTGATGAAACCCACACGGAGTAGCTTCTCAATCTCTTCCTTCACTTGCAAAGACCATTCCGGCTTAATACGGCGCAGCTTCTGCTTGACTGGCTTAGCGTCTGGTGCTGTCGGAATTCTGTGCTCTACGATCGAGTTGTCGAGCCCCGGCATGTCCTTATAATACCATGCGAACACATCCACATATTCTTTGAGTAGCTCAATCAGTGCTTCCCTTTCGGCTCCGCTGAAGAAGCTTCCAATCTGCGTTTCCTTAGGTTCGGCTTCGGTCCCCAAATTCACGCATGTTAACACCTCATCGGCAGCTTGGGCTCGAGATTCTTTTTGATTAATAACCTGTTCTGAGATTTCTTTAATGTATTCATCATTTAATGTGCCTGTGTCTGCCTCTTCTAATGAATCATTATTAACTAAGTGTATATCATTAGTTTGATTATTAGCCAATTTATCAGTTAAAAGAGTGACTATGGAGGGATACTCGGAAAGTTCGAGGGTTTCATTCATGGCAAAAGGGAAAATAGCGTTTGCAACAAGATCATAGTCTTCAGACGTAAGGTCGTCAGACTTAGAGGAAGACTCAAATTCAAAATGTAAAACACTAGACTCTGGGGACGGGGATTTTGAGCGAGTGACAGGAGATGCTGCAGGAGTGGCGACAGGAGAAGGAGTAAGCCCCAGTGTTCCCACCATAAATTCCGGAGTAGCTATAGGTCCCCCAATGATGCACCAATTCTTGAGCTTGTCCCCCATGGGTAGCACTAATGTCCTTGGGTCCATCTTATCTTCAGAATCGTCCCCGATGACGGCAACCATGTCTTCGTGCAGCCCCAGATTACCCAGATGTTGAAGCAGATATTGGCCGTCCCACGTCTCAGTCAAACTTGGAGTTTCTGCGGCTTCTATTGCTGGCTTGTCAAGGGTTGCGGCTTCAAGTTGATCTGCCAAGTCATCTGCAACCTTGGTGGAGTACTCATGCCTGATGGTTCTAACTTTGCCCGTGGCTTTGTCATGTTCCATGTAAGTCAGCTTCATGTTGGACCGATCGAATTCCACATCTCTGAAAATCTCGAACCCTTTCTGCAATTTCCCGGTGTGGTCAATCCATGGCTCGGCGAACTCAAAACACGAAAACTCCTCGCCTTCCCTAACAAAGTAGCTATTTAGGGACAGGCGGTATGGCCGCATTTCAGGCTTTTTGTAGGGAAGCTTCATCTTTTTAAGCAATTCTATCCTCCGTTGCTCCATCTTGTCTTTAAGAGTAAGGGTGTATCCTAGACCGAACAACCCTCGATGATTAACCTCTTCAACCAATTCTGTGGGGCCTTGCAAGTTCTTACCTAGCCCCAGCCCCGGTATGAAGCCCATATTACGCAGTATCTTGACCACAGGTGCCACTTTATCCGTTGTTTTGGTGAGGTCGATGGTGCAGATCTGTGCTTGAGCGACTATTTCGAAGCCATTGAAGAGTCGGCTCTCTTCCCCATGCTGAATCTGTAAGACAGGAACGCCCTTGGTGTCCGTCCCTTGGGCAGTTACGAGATCACTGTAGATGATGGTCACTTCATTACCGGATTGAAATTTCACACACTGGTGCAGGGAAGACGGGACAGCGCCCGACTGATGTAACCACGGGCGGCCAAGGAGGAGTGAGAAGGTTGCGGGGATGTCTATGACGTGGAAGTCGGTTGGCAGGATCTTTGTTCCGATGGTAATGGGTAAGGTGGCTTCGCCTATCACGGCGCGGCATGTAGAGTCATAAGCTTTGATGGTTTGCTTGGATGGGCGTAAATCAACACCATGAACGCCGACCACATCCATCATCCTTGAAGGTAGGATATTAATAGCAGAACCATTATCAATGAATACACGGGGAATCTTCTTGCCATTCACCTCGACAGTGATGTATAAAGGCTCATTATGATCAACTCCGAACACTGGCTTGTCTAGCTCTGAGAAAGTGATGATGTTTCCATAGTGGATATTACCAATCATGTGGGTGACGTCCTCCGGGGTGATAGTGGATGGTACCATGGTGGCGGCAAGGTTTTGCTCGAGCATGAGGCGATGGGCTAGGGAGGAGGTGAGTAGGGACCATAGTTAAATATGGGCTTGGGTTTGTTTGAGTTGAGTGAGGATAGGGTCTTCCTTGTCTAGGTCGGCTTGCTCGGGTTCCTTCCCAAAGACTTTCTTTGCACCCTTCGGGTCAGATTGGTACACTTGACCGGATCTTGTAAGGAGACAAACTTCCGCACGTAGCTCCTCCAAAGACAATGGCGAGTCATGACAAGGGGGCAAAACTTCGGTCTTTTCGGCCTCCTCGAAGATTTCGGCCCAAGAAAGAGGTTGAGAGGGCTTGGGACTCTCTTCCTCTAGAGATTCGATTTCACTCACTAGTTCTTCTAAAGACAACAAGTAGCAAGAAGATTCTTTATTATTAGTCATTGAAATACAACCCATCTTATCACAGTCTGCCACAACAGGCTCGGCCGGATCAGTGATCTCACTAAGTTCTACCATGAGTACATTGCTAGCTACATAATCCCTAGGGTCTTCGACTACTCCCTTGTGGATGAGCTCTTGCACGGCTTTCTTGAGTTCAAAACATTCTTCGGTAGTGTGACCGGTGCACTTGTGGTAGTGGCAAAACTTTGATAAGTCGCAACCAAGACGGGGAAGGTGTCCTTCTAACGGTTCGAGCATTTCTAACGTCACCAATGCCATGAAGATATCCACCATCGTGAGCCCTATCTTGTCAAAGGCATCCATGAGCTCTAGGATACTGATCTCGCAGGTTTGCACCATATTTACCCCACCCCCATTGTTAGGAAGAGGGTTATTCACCACATTAGGACCCTTCGGCTTCTCAATCTTCTTGTCATTGATCAACCCTTGTACTACGCGCTTCAATTGAATACAACCATCCGTTGTGTGCCCGATGTGCTTGTGATACTTGCAGAACTTGGAGGCGTCCAAATCAGTTCTTGGGTAGGCGGGCTGGTTGTCGCGACCCCGGACCCCGCGGGCTCGGGACCGCGATCTGGACGTCGACTTAAAACCAAAACTATGAAATACCGAAGTTAAAAATTTCATTTGATACCAAAAGGTGATAACACAAAGTTTTGTAAATCAACTAGAACAACAAAGTAAAACTAGTATAAACTCCAATAGCTTATACACCAAAGATACAAAATACACAAATCCTAGTGACGTCAATGTTTGGTACAAATATCCCAAAAAGGTTACACATTTGTATAATGTAAACCAACCTATAACAACCTTCCCCAAAAGAATATATCCACACTCGACGTCCTCTTTCTCGTGATCAGCGAGACTAATCCTTAGCACCTGGGGGGGGGTTAGGAAAAACAAAGATAAAAGAAAAGGGGGTGAGATAAATCCTCAATAAGTTACTAATGCAACTACATGACATGCTATGATGCAATATACAATAAGCAATAATAAATATCACATAGCACATAGCATTTATCACATAACAGATAGCAGCGGAAATAAACACATAACAAAGGATATAGCCAAGGTTTTCCAAACCGGAACATCCAAATAAAGGATCGCTGCGCAGCTTCAATAATCAACAAATCATCATCTTCATAATGGCATGAAAGCCGAAGAGAAAACCCCGGTACCGGAACCAATAACAAATTAATGTGCCACAAGGGGCGGGAGCCATGCCACAAAGTCATGCTCCAAACGTCTCAACCAAGGCCGATCTGGAAGAGGAAAATATGGGCAAAACAATGGTCGACACCATAATGGACTTGGCCGGTGCCATCACAATATCTCACATCGCCCGACACAACCACAAATACCAGCTGGACTTTCAAATAAATGCTAAGTAATAAATACTAGCTTAATTAAACAACTTAGGTTTCCAAAGTAGGGAACCATACCAAGAAGTCACCAAGAAAGTGAAATGAACCAACAACACACAATTAAAGTGTTCCAACAATCTTAACCAATGATAACATAATTCCCATATCACATTTGACCACAAAGGATCCAATTAATTCGAGCACTCTACCAAATTTACTTACTCATATCGAAGAGCTTAAGGAGTGCTTTAAAACGGTAATTTATACGCCTAAAACGGAGTTCGGACGAACACGATATGGCCCTCGAAAGATTAGACAAAAAGAGAAATAAATTTCACAACATGGGAGAGGGTGCGCGCGCCTCCTATGGGAGGATGCGCGCGCCTCCTGGTATCAGAAGGAAAATTGCGCCAAGGTAGAAGAGGGTGCGCGCGCTTCATAAAAATGGGTGCGCGCGCCTCCTTTGATCAGAAGGGGATATCAAGTTTAGAGAAGGAGGGGGGTGCGCGCGCCTCCTGAGTGAGGGTGCGTGCGCATCTTAAGGACAGAAGGTCTTGATCCAAGGATGGCCTAAGGGTGCGCGCGCCTCCTAAGGGAGGGTGCGCACGCCTCCTGGCCTGGAAAGGCAAATTCCGGCCAAATTTCTGGGTATCCTCCATTAACAACCCCAAATCCAATACAAACCAAATCTTTACCATTTCTAACACTACCAAGATGGGAACTAAGGTACCTACACCATTTTGAGCCAAAAGAACTCCAACAACATCACCTAGGGACCTCACTCAAGGGTGATTCAAATACCAAAATTTCACAAAAATGAACAAAATGCAAACCACTCCCAATCAACCCAAGATGCAATAAATAGCATTCATAACATCAAATAAACATGGAGTAGCATTTCTAGCATAAAATAGGGGGAAAAGCAACTTACCCGGATTTCTCAAAGTTGGTGGATTTCAATTATTTTTGGCTTCCAACGATCCTATCGACGATCTAAACATGTTTCAAGTTTTAAGAAATGAGATATTAAGAGAGGAAGATGGGGAAAATGAAGAGAGAAGGAAGAGAGAAAAAGCTTACCTTGCTATGGAAGAGAGAGAGGAATTTGCTGGGAGAGGGGTGGAGTGTGAGGGTGAAAGAGTAGGGTGAGGGAGGTGAGGGAGGGAGTAGGGAGAAGATGATGAAATTATTTGAAATGTTACACTAAGGCCCCTCCCCCAATACTACCTTTTTAAATAAACTCTCCTCTAACAAATAAGACTCACACTTCTACACTAGCATAATTGACCCAAATAAAATGCTAGGCATAAATATTATCACACATAAAATGCACACATAATTATTTAAATAAATAATAATTTAAATAAATAAATAAGCAAATAATTAATAAAAATCATTTAATTACTAATAAAATAGAGCCTAGATTTCGGGTCGTGACATTCACTCCCCCATAAAGAAAATTCGACCCGAATTTTAACGAGACTCACCTCAAACAAAAAGCCACGGAAATTTCCTCTCGATCTCATCGCGGAGCTCCCACGTCGACTCCTCGATGCTATGATTCCTCCAAAGAACTCAAACCATCGCAATGCTCTTGCTCCTCAACTCTTGGACTTTGGAATCTAAGATCCGAACCGGTCGTTCCTCATAAGTCATATCGGGCTCAATATCCTCCGGTACACTTGGTAACACGTGAGATGGATCATGAACATACTTCCGAAGCATAGAAACGTGAAAGACGTTGTGCAACCGGTCTAAGGATGACGGTAACGCGAGTCGATACGCAAGAAGTCCAACCTTTCCCAAAACCTCAAACGGGCCAATAAACCTCGGAGCCAATTTGCCCTTCTTCCCAAACCTACGAATACCCACCTTCGGAGATACTTTCAAGAATACCAAATCACCGGTCTGAAAGCTAAGATCTCGCCTTCGGTTATCTGCGTAGCTCTTATGTCGACTCTGGGCTGTTTTCAATCGATCCCGGATAACTTTGACTTTCTCAATCGAATCCTGAAGCAAATCAATACCCACGATCTTCGCTTCACCAACCTCATCCCAACAAATAGGCGATCTACACTTCCTTCCATACAAGGCCTCAAATGGTGCCATCTCGATACTAGCCTGATAACTGTTGTTGTAAAAGAACTCCACTAACGGTAGGTGCGAATCCCAGAATCAGAAAAGTCTATCGAACATGCTCGCAACATATCCTCCAAAATCTGAATAGTCCTCTCGGATTGACCATCGGTCTGAGGATGAAAAGCTGTACTGAATCGCAAATCTGTACCCAAAGCTTCCTGAAACGCCTTCCAAAACCTAGAAGTAAACCTCGGGTCTCGATCTGACACGATGCTAACCGGAACCCCATGCAATCTAACAATCTCATCGATATAAAGGGTCGCAAGCTTCTCCATCGAATATCTGATGTCAATAGGCAAGAAATGGGCACTCTTGGTCAATCTATCCACTATTACCCAAACGCTGTCATACTTCCTACGGGTACGAGGTAGTCCCGTGACGAAATCCATAGTTACATGCTCCCATTTCCACTCGGGAATCTCCAACGGCTGAAGTAGTCCCGCGGGTCTCTGATGCTCGGCTTTGACCTGCTGACAAGTTAAACACTTCGAAACGTACTCGGCTATTTCCCTCTTCATATTAATCCACCAAAATTGTTGCTTCAAATCCTGATACATCTTCGTACTACCCGGATGAATAGTATACCTCGATTTGTGACCCTCATCAAGAACTCTCTGTTTAATTCCATCAACATCCGGAACACACAAACGACCACGGAAAGTCAACACTCCACTCGAACTCAAAGAAAAATCTTCGAAGTTCTTTTCCTTCAATTTACCCATTATCTTCACCAACTCGGGATCCTCTTTCTGAGCTTCCTTTATCCTTTGATTTAGGGTCGGAGACACCCTAATATTCGCAAAAATAGCCCCATGTCTCGATTCACGAGGAGACCAATCTCGAACATCCTCAAGCATTTTCCATTCAAGGACCATCATCGAAGCCACATAAGATTTTCTACTAATCGCATCGGCTACCACATTCGCCTTCCCCGGATGATAAGAAATCGTACAATCATAGTCCTTCAATAATTCCATCCATCGGCGCTGTCGGTTGTTCAATTCCTTCTGAGAGAATAGGTACTTCAAACTTTTGTGATCGGTAAAAATCTCAAACTTCGCTCCATAAAGATAGTGCTTCCATTTGTGCAACGCAAAGACAATAGCCGCTAACTCCATATCATGAGTGGGGTAATTCTGTTCACTCGGGGTCAACTTCCTCGAAGCATAAGCAATTACTTTCCCATTCTGCATCAACACACAACCCAAACCCTCTTTCGAAGCATCACTGTAAATCACTAGGCCATCGCTCCCATTAGGCAAAGTCAAGATCGGTGCGGTAGTCAACCTCCTCTTCAATTCCTCGAAACTCTTGTCACATTTCTCGGTCCACACAAACGGAACATCCTTCCGGGTCAACTGAGTCATCGGAGTAGCAATCCTCGAAAACCCTTCAATAAATCTTCGGTAATAACCGGCTAAACCCAGAAAACTACGAATCTCGGTCACTGACTCGGGTCTCTTCCAATCCACTATAGCCTCTATCTTTGAAGGATCCACAGAAATCCCGTCTTTAGAAATCACATGGCCCAGAAATGACACCTTCTCGAGCCAAAATTCGCATTTACTAACTTCGCAAATAATTTCTCCCTCGCAAGAACGGATAAAACTGTCCTCAAATGTTGTTCATGCTCCTCTCGAGATTTCGAATAAACAAGAATGTCGTCGATGAAGACTACCACGAACGAATCAAGATAGGGATGGAAAACTCGGTTCATCAAATCCATAAACACGGCCGGCGCGTTAGTCAACCAAACGGCATAACCAGGAACTCATAATAACCGTAACGAGTGCGAAAAGCAGTCTTCGGAATATCCTCCGATCGAACCTTCAACTGATGGTACCCACTCCTCAAATCAAGTTTAGAGAAAACCACGGACCCTTGAAGCTGATCAAATAAATCGTCAATATGGGGTAGAGGGTACTTATTCTTCACCGTAACCTGATTCAATTTCCGGTAATCGATACACAATCTCAACGAACCATCTTTCTTCCGCACGAATAAAACCGGTGCTCCCCACGGGGAAACACTAGGGCGGATAAACCCTCGATCAAGCAACTCTTGCAATTGAACCTTCAATTCTTTCAACTCGGCGGGAGCTAACCTATAAGGTGCTTTCGAAATTGGAGCCGTACCCGGCAAAAGGTCTATACAAAACTCAATCTCACGATCGGGAGGCATATCATACTCGGTAGAGAAAACATCGGGAAATTCCCGAACTACCCGAACACTATCCAAACTAGGGGATTCCTTCCTAGTATCAAGAACACTAGCCAAATACCCCTCACAACCACTATGCAAAAATTTTCTCGCTTTCATAAAAGAAATTAAGCGAACCTTTCTACTCAGAGGACTAGCCTCAAACACAAATTTAGGCACATCGGGAATAGAAAAAGTAACAGTTTTCTTACGGCAATCAACGGAAGCATGAAACTTGCTCAACCAATCCATACCAAAATGACATCAAAGTCTTGGATAGGAAGAACTACCAAATCCGCATAAAGGACACGACCACATATAACCACATCACAAGCACGAAACTCGATCAGAAATCAAGCATTCTCCTATAGGGGTCGACACCTCTAGCACGTACGGTAAAGACTCGAATGCAGCATTTAACATGGAAGCAAATTGCACAGAAATGTATGAATGAGATGATCCTGGATCTACTAACGCTCGTGCGCTCACATTAGATATAGAAATAATACCTCCAATAACAGTAGGATCATCTGTGGCTTGTTGTTGATTCATTGCAAACACTTTCCCTTGGACCTTGGGCTTTCCCGTAGCGTCCCTTTTCTGACCCTGAGGAGCCCCAGCTCCTACCCCCGTTGGTTGAATTCTATTCCTCGGACAATCCCTTGCAAAATGACCCATTTGACCACAATTGGTGCACCTTCCCTGCTTCTTCCAACACCGGTCCTCAGAATGACCTTCCTTTTGACAATAAGAACAAAGCCTCCTAATTTGGTTCCCCTGGTTCCCGGGAGTGGTACCCGGGTTCCTTGGAATCGGTTGCCCTCGGAACTGAGATTGTCCCCCAAAGCTACCTCGAGTGTCGGAACGGTGCTGAGGTTGAGATTTAGCATGGCTTCCCGGTTTACCCGCATTCACAACTTCGGTTTTCCTTTTGTGCTCCCCAATATCTTGCTCTATCAAGTAGGCTCGGTCCACCGCATCTTGGAAAGTCACAATCCGTTGGGCAATAAGTTGAGTACGGATGGAGGTCTTCATCCCCGAATGAATCTCATAGCCTTTTGTTCCTCGGTCCTCACCAAATAGTCGCAATACCGGGCTAATTCTATGAACTTTGCCGAGTATTGTGCTATAGACAACAATCCTTGCTCCAGGTTGAGTAGCTCGATCTCCTTTCGGTTTTGATCAACAACCGGAATGAAATGCTCCTTGAATTTGCGCACGAACAACTCCCACGCATACACCGTGTGAGTATCATCCCAAGTAGCTTTAACACCCTTCCACCAATGCTCGGCGGCTCCCACAAGTTTGTAAGCCGCGAACCGGACCTTGTCCTCATCCGTGCACCCAAACACATCATAAATCTTCTCCATAGACTCAATCCACAACTCAGCTTTCCGAACATCGGGCTCCCCATTGAATTCAACCGGTTTCAACTTCAGAAATTGCTCCAATCCATAGCGGGGTGGTGCTTGTTCTACCCTCGGACCTTGATCATGTATGGCCTTCATGGCCGCCTCAAACATGCCTTGAAACATGGCACGGGCTTCTTCCCTTGTATCATTCTGATTTGCATTACCTGTACTACCTTCACCACTCCTTCTACGAACCATTGTAACAAGTACCTGCATAAAACATCAACCGTTAATCACTCCGCACACTACTACCCACCTAGGTCATACTAATCCACCTAGACTTATACTTAGAGCTAATGCCATAGCTCTGATACCAACTGTCGCGACCCCGGACCCCGCGGGCCCGGGACCGCGATCTGGACGTCGACTTAAAACCAAAACTATGAAATACCGAAGTTAAAAATTTATTTGATACCAAAAGGTGATAACACAAAGTTTTGTAAATCAACTAGAACAACAAAGTAAAACTACTATAAACTCCAATAGCTTATACACCAAAGATACAAAATACACAAATCCTAGTGACGTCAATGTTTGGTACAAATATCCCAAAAAGGTTACACATTTGTATAATGTAAACCAACCTATAACAACCTTCCCCAAAAGAATATATCCACACTCGACGTCCTCTTTCTCGTGATCAGCGAGACTAATCCTTAGCACCTGGGGGGGGGTTTAGGAAAAACAAAGATAAAAGAAAAGGGGGTGAGATAAATCTCAATAAGTTACTAATGCAACTACATGACATGCTATGATGCAATATACAATAAGCAATAATAAATATCACATAGCACATAGAATTTATCACATAACAGATAGCAGCGGAAATAAACACATAACAAAGGATATAGCCAAGGTTTTCCAAACCGGAACATCCAAATAAAGGATCGCTGCGCAGCTTCAATAATCAACAAATCATCATCTTCATAATGGCATGAAAGCCGAAGAGAAAACCCCGGTACCGGAACCAATAACAAAGTAATGTGCCACAAGGGGCGGGAGCCATGCCACAAAGTCATGCTCCAAACGTCTCAACCAAGGCCGATCTGGAAGAGGAAAATAAGGGCAAAACAATGGTCGACACCATAATGGACTTGACCGGTGCCATCACAATATCTCACATCGCCCGACACAACCACAAATACCAGCTGGACTTTCAAATAAATGCTAAGTAATAAATACTAGCTTAATTAAACAACTTAGGTTTCCAAAGTAGGGAACCATACCAAGAAGTCACCAAGAAAGTGAAATGAACAACAACACACAATTAAAGTGTTCCAACAATCTTAACAATGATAACATAATTCCCATATCACATTTGACCACAAAGGATCCAATTAATTCGAGCACTCTACCAAATTTACTTACTCATATCGAAGAGCTTAAGGAGTGCTTTAAAACGGTAATTTATACGCCTAAAACGGAGTTCGGACGAACACGATATGGCCCTCGAAAGATTAGACAAAAAGAGAAATAAATTTCACAACAGGGGAGAGGGTGCGCGCGCCTCCTATGGGAGGATGCGCGCGCCTCCTGGTATCAGAAGGAAAATTGCGCCAAGGTAGAAGAGGGTGCGCGCGCTTCATAAAAATGGGTGCGCGCGCCTCCTTTGATCAGAAGGGGAGATCAAGTTTAGAGAAGGAGGGGGTGCGCGCGCCTCCTGAGTGAGGGTGCGTGCGCCTCTTAAGGACAGAAGGTCTTGATCCAAGGATGGCCTAAGGGTGCGCGCGCCTCCTAAGGGAGGGTGCGCACGCCTCCTGGCCTGGAAAGGCAAATTCCGGCCAAATTTCTGGGTATCCTCCATTAACAACCCCAAATCCAATACAAACCAAATCTTTACATTTCTAACACTACCAAGATGGGAACTAAGGTACCTACACCATTTTGAGCCAAAAGAACTCCAACAACATCACCTAGGGACCTCACTCAAGGTGATTCAAATACCAAAATTTCACAAAATGAACAAAATGCAAACCACTCCCAAATCAACCCAAGATGCAATAAATAGCATTCATAACATCAAATAAACATGGAGTAGCATTTCTAGCATAAAATAGGGGGAAAAGCAACTTACCCGGATTTCTCAAAGTTGGTGGATTTCAATTATTTTTGGCTTCCAACGATCCTATCGACGATCTAAACATGTTTCAAGTTTTAAGAAATGAGATATTAAGAGAGGAAGATGGGGAAAATGAAGAGAGAAGGAAGAGAGAAAAAGCTTACCTTGCTATGGAAGAGAGAGAGGAATTTGCTGGGAGAGGGGTGGAGTGTGAGGGTGAAAGAGTAGGGTGAGGGAGGTGAGGGAGGGAGTAGGGAGAAGATGATGAAATTATTTGAAAATGTTACACTAAGGCCCCTCCCCCAATACTACCCTTTTTAAATAAACTCTCCTCTAACAAATAAGACTCAACACTTCTACACTAGCATAATTGACCCAAATAAAATGCTAGGCATAAATATTATCACACATAAAATGCACACATAATTATTTAAATAAATAATAATTTAAATAAATAAATAAGCAAATAATTAAATAAAAATCATTTAATTACTAATAAAATAGAGCCTAGATTTCGGGTCGTGACACTGGTAATTCTCCAAAGGCTTGATAAGACCTCTCTTGACTAACATGTCAAAGACTTTCCCCATAGGCATTCCAAAATCGTCAAAGTGTTCCCTCTCCCTTTGCGGCGGAGCCCCGTTTCTTGTTACAGCTTGGACATCTAGCGGGACCTCTTTTTGGACCATATTCACTTGGCCGACGGCCTCCTTTCCACCCCTAGGAGGCGCAGGCGCAGTAGGGGCCTTGTAGCGGAAGGAATTGTTGTTGTTGGTCTTTGGACTTTCCTTTGGCGGCACAATCCCAGTGAACCCTGCTTCGTACCTTACTCCGGCGTCAACCATTTCCCGCAAATCAGGGAAGTAACCATTACCTGTAGCTGCTTTCATCTCCGGTAGCAAGCATTTGTAGAAAATCTGTTTCTAATCCTTCGCCTTTGGTGGGTATTGGACCTCACACAACCGATGGTTCCACCTCTTGTAAAAATCATAAATAGCCTCGCCGGGCTTTTGCATAGTGTTCTCAAGATCCTTCGATTCACATGCCAATCCAAGTTAGCTTGATACTTCTCACAGAAAATGGCACTGATTTGATCCCACGTTTGCCTCTCGCTTGGTTCTAGCCCCAAGAACCAACGCAGAGCTATACCATCCAAAGTGCTATGAAATACGCGAGCCATTTGTTCGTTGGTGTAGTCACGAGCCCTCATGGCCAACACATAACTATCCAAATGAGTCTTAGGACACGAGTCACCATGAAACATTGCCACCTTAGGCATCTTGAAATCCTTGGGGAGAGCCCCCACTTGGCTAGGGTTGATTGTCTTGGTAGTCGGTGCACTTTGCTTATCCACGGTCTCGATCAACTTTCGCATTTGCTCTTGCATGGCCATAACCACTGGGTGATTGGAGATGTCGGGGATAGTTTCTGACAAAATGACGGGAGGAGTAGTGGAAGCAGTAGCAGCGGCCATCCCAATACTCAGAGGCAACGAGGGTGCGGGTAGTTTGCTAGCGGAGAGGTAGCCACCAAGCAATTCAGGGGAAGGTTCATAGACAGCCTTGTTCTTGCTCATGGTAGTGAAACCTTGTTGGGTGTAGAGAGATGGAGGCGGAACATTGCGGTAGCTTGGGAATGGGAAGGCAGTAGCATTGGTGTTGGGGGGACAGTTGGTATTGACCTCTTCATCCTCGACATAAATGAAATTCTCTCAATCGGGCACCAGTTTAGTTCCCTTTTGTTGAATGTGACCCTTCAACTGTTGGTTCTGGTCTTCCAGCATCTTGTTGCTTTCCTCGAGATTCTTGATCTTTGCTTCGAGACCGGCGAGGAAGTTCTGGAGGCTTGGGGGAATGCCATTGAGAGTAGCCTCGGTGTTGAGCTCGGCGGCACTGGCAGGAGGAGCAGAGGCTGAAGCTGAAGCGGGAGTTGACATTGCTGATGACGAGACTGAGAACGTGGACGGAGTAGAAGCTTCATGTTGTAGTCGACCACCCGAACGGATCCAAACTTGCTTTGCAGAAAGGTTGAAGGGTAATGAAGCTTTAGGAGAGGGGGAAGGCTCATGCAAAGTATATTTTAATTTATAAAAACATACATTATTTATATCCTAATTGGTTGGAAGGGGTACCCCTTTTTCGCAACTAGTTAGAAGACTACGATCAGTGGAGGCCATCATTACGTCTATAGACCCCTCGTTTTTCACCTGCATTGCACACCCCCAAACGGACAATTTGGGCGAGGGTCCTATAGGGAAAGCGGCTTCCACCAACCATCGGATCCTACGACTAACCCTTCCTTAAAGGCATTTAACGTGACGTCTATGTTACATCCTACGCAAGTTAATGATGAGCGGAGATCTTGACAATAAACACTCATCTCACCATGGCACGTCCCTTATAGGGAAATCACTTTTTTTGTGCACTTTCTCTCAAAGATCTCGATTCATCATTGACTTGGGGATGACTCGACATAGACAGCACGTTAATTGACTATTAAGAAAAAGCTAGCCAAACCAACCGGTCAAAACCTAGGTGTGTTACCTATACTAGTGTGGGTTGACACGGTTAGGTAAAAGGTTCCCACCGCTCGCGGAACGTACACGGTGAGTGGAGTAGACGAGTGACTCGAAAGAGGGCGACAGTAGCGCACAAATTCTTGCACATTGAATACTCCGGGTAATGGGGGACCTGTGCAGTGCTGACACGGACTAGTGGTAGTGTGTGGCAAGAAACTAATTCTTTTTAAGGAGAAAATAGAGAAGTTTTTGATGTTAGGATGATGCAATGCAATGCATGAGAGAGAGAGAGAGAGAGAGAGAGTGAGAGAGAATAATGTACAGGGAGCATAGCAGAGTTTTGTTTGACCTAAAACTAACGCGAAGATAACAAGGGTACATGGTACAAGTACAAGTACAAGTATTAACATGGCGGAGTGCGCGGGTGCATGTGTAAACATGGCAGGTGTGTGCATGTGTAAACATGGCAGGTGTGTGCATGTGTTAAACATGGCAAGTGTGAGCATGTGTAAACATGGCAAGTATGTGTGCATGTGGAAACATGGCAAGGTGTGTGTATGTGTAAACATGGCAAGGTGCGTGCATGTGCCAAACATGGCAAGTGTATGTAGGGTGCAATGTGTAAACATGGCAGGTGCATGCATGTGTAAACATGGCAAGTGTATGTAGGGTGCATGTGTACATTGGCAGGTGCGTGCATGTGTAAACATGGCAGGCGTGCATGTGTAAACATGGCAGGTGTGTGCATGTGTAAACATGGCAGGTGTATGCATGTGTGAACATGGCAGAAGTGTAGGTGCATGTGAGAACATGGCAAATGTGTAAGGTGCATGTGAGAACATGGCAAAGTGTAAGGTGCATGTGAGAACATGGCAACATCATGATGTGAACGAAAGTTAGACCCACTAAGTTTGAAAAAGTTTTTCAAAGCAGTCCCCGCAGAGTCCGCCAGTGTGAATACGTGTGTTTGAATTTGGGAATATTCTAGCAACATTAAAATTATGAGAGTCGCCACGCCGTTTTAATTAAAGCCAAAACATTGAAAAAAGCATTTTTAGTGGTTTCGGGGGTCAAATTACAACAAGAGAAGAATATTGACGTTATCACTCCTATTGCCCGAATTGATCAGTCTTTCTATCATGATGAATGTGTAGTAGTGTGTTAGTGATTTAGACCGGATCCGAAGATTTCCTACGTTCCTCTCAATGTGAGAAGCTCAGGTCAGCGTAGTTCGCAGAGAATTAGAATAGTCAGAAGAATCGGATCATGCCTAATGAAGGGGAATTTACCTAAAGATTAGGGTTTAGAAGTAGTTCCTAGATCATCCTCGTTGATGAACCCTCGATCATCATCGGCTATGAAATAACATGTAATTATGAAGATCGCAACCCTAAATATAGCATAAATAAGGTTTTAATCTATGAACATGATGAACATATGAAGAACATATATGAACATATGAATGAACATGCAAAGAATATGAGAAACTATGTATAAACATGTACGAACATGAATATGAAAGATCTACATTAAAAATAATGCAAGAACACGCAGAAAAAGTTAGAAAACTTACCTATGTTGGCAAGAAATAAAACTTGGATCTTCTTGAAGGTTTGAATGCTATTAGAGAGCAAATATTGTTTTAAGAACTCCAAATTCGTACTTAGAGCTCTCAAAATCGGATCCTTAAACCAATAGCATGGATTGGTTTATATGGTTTATATAGTAAACTGAGGGGAAGATCTGATGGTCCAGATCATCCGGCACAAGGTTGGCCGCCTGGCCATGGTTGAAGACGGCTACAATGTTGGCCGCGTGGCCAAGATCAACGCGTAACAATGTTGGGCCGCCTGGCCAAGTCTGCAGGCTGACTTGATTTCAAGCTAGGGTTTCACTGTTGCTTTATGGTAACCCTAAGTTGCCTATTTTTGATGGATTTTGTCATAAATGAGATATTTTGGGAATCCAGGACAAGTCTTTGCAAGGTTTCTAATTCCTATAAAGTCCTTGTATTTTTGGAAAGTCTTAATAAACTCATTTTCAGTCGGTACTAACAGTACTATATACCAACCAAAATTAAATATTTGTACCATGTACCAACTTTTGGTATACCAAGTATGTTTGGTACGGTTGGTACATGGTTGGTTGGTTTAGATTTATACCATTGACCACGCCCCTAGGAGGAGCATCACTTTTCATTCGATTGGGTTATCTATCTTTATTTTGACAACTTTTTTATTTGATTAGAATTTGATATTTTGATGAAAAAATTAATAAAATTGATACTTAAAAATAGAATGTGTCAGTTGTAAAAGAGAAGTCCCATTAGACCATGTATAATGGTAGTTGAAAAGAAAAAAGTTGATAGTTGAAGGGGTGCAATGGTTTGTTGACGAGGTGTTGAAAAAAATAGTGTTGGATATTATGCCCTAGGCCCTTTAGAAAGGCCTATGCGTTATATCATAGTTTTGTTGTTATAGAGATAACAAACCCGATTATTATATCTTTTGCATATTTATTATGATAATCATTGTCCCTAGCACTTATGAAGAGCTAGCATGAGTTTAATGGATAATCATATGATGATTATGGTGCATAGGATGTGGATTAAACTTGTGGGTATTGTGGATACCCCGGGCGGGAACACCACGGCCTTAGGCTCGAGCGCGTGGTGTCATCCTAGGATGTCTAACTTGATTTTAGAGTCGCCACCTATGTTTTGAGGAACATAAGAAAAACCTATTGATTGTAGTACGAAAACAGAGATTCTTTGTTTTGAGGTTCGGGGGTTAGATTACGAGATGGGAAGTACCGAAACACCCATCTCGCCCAACTAAAGTTGGTCTTGCTTGATCAAAATCTACATGAATGATAACGTTCTTCTTCTTCTTCTTTAAGTTATAAAAAGGGGGGTTTAAAATAGGATTTGAAATGTAGGAGATAACTCCTTAACCAACCTCAATGAGATGAGGTGATCACTAGAGTCATGTCCCAAAATGATTTGGGTGATTGCACATTTGATTAAAATAAAAAGAGAGAGAGGAGATGAAGTAGAAAAGAAAGGAAAAGATGGACTTTTACCTACAATTTGGAGAACTTCAAATATTGCTTGGAGAGATCCTTGGAGAACCTTTAGAAAGTGATTTTGGTATAGTTTTTGTAAGTTCAATTTTCGGTCTAAGTTTTCCGATCCTAAAAAATGGAGGTAAAGAGAGGTTTTATAGGTGAAAGAGGGGTGTTTTTTGGTGCCAAAACTCAGTTACCAAGAAATCCTTCCCGGGCAAAATCCTGTAAATTGAGCAAGGGAGGGAATCCTGGCCAGAATCTGTAACTGACGCCCAGAGGCGCGCGCTTCCTGCTTTGGGGGTGGGAGGCGCGCGCGGCCTGGCTCCTCCTGTAGGAGGCGCGCGACTCAGAGAAGGCAATTTTGACAGAATGGACTAGAAAGTCAGCCCTGTCATTCAGTTTAGTCCCTGGACTTAACGAAGTCAGTCAGGAACTTAACGGAAGTGACAGGAACTCACGAGGAACACTTAAAATGGGGAGAAACACAAAATCAAATGTGCAACCGGGGTGAGAGGTCCAAGGCGGGGTGTCTACAGAGCCCCTCGGCGACGTGGATTGCAAAGCAAAACGCGTCGACGAAAGTTAAAAACACCCACCGAGGACATCACCAAGAAAAAGCAAAGACTCGATGAAAGCAGGAATTTGAAATTGCGAGAGATAGTGGTGCGCTCCCTGTGTGAGCGGCTTTTGTTGATAGAGGGGTGGCATGATCCGTTTAGGTGAACCCGCCGGCTGAATGTTTTGAATGAGGCCGTTAGTGAACCGGTTTGATGAATCCGTTAGTGAATTCCTTGGATGAGTCCGTTGGTGAACCCTTGTTGACGAATCCGTTGGTGAATCCTTGTGATGAATCCGTTAGTGAATCCCTTGGATGAGTCCGTTGGTGAACCCTTGTTGACGAATCCGTTGGTGAATCCGTTTGATGAATCCGTTATGAATCCCTTGGATGAGTCCGTTGTGAACCCTTGTTGACGAATCCGTTGGTGAATCCGTTTGATGAATCCGTTAGTGAATCCCTTGGATGAGTCCGTTGGTGAACCCTTGTTGACGAATCCGTTGGTGAATCCGTTTGATGAATCCGTTAGTGAATCCCTTGATGAGTCCGTTGGTGAACCTTGTCGACGAATCCGTTGGTGAATCCGTTTGATGAATCCGTTAGTGAATCCCTTGGATGAGTCCGTTGGTGAACCCTTGTCGACGAATCCGTTGGTGAATCCGTTTGATGAATCCGTTAGTGAATCCCTTGGATGAGTCCGTTGGTGAACTTGTTGACGAATCCGTTGGTGAATCCGTTTGATGAATCCGTTAGTGAATCCCTTGGATGAGTCCGTTGGTGAACCCTTGTGACGAATCCGTTGGTGAATCCGTTTGATGAATCCGTTAGTGAATCCTTGGATGAGTCTGTTGGTGAACCCTTGTTGACGAATCCGTTGGTGAATCCGTTTGATGAATCCGTTAGTGAATCCCTTGGATGAGTCCGTTGGTGAACCCTTGCTGACGAATCCGTTGGTGAATCCGTTTGATGAATCCGTTAGTGAATCCCTTGGATGAGTCCGTTGGTGAACCTTGTTGACGAATCCGTTGGTGAATCCGTTTGATGAATCCGTTAGTGAATCCTTTGGATGAGTCCGTTGGTGAACCCTTGTTGACGAATCCGTTAGTGAATCCGTTTGATGAAATATTGTCTTTGAAGTCTCGTGCCATTTGGAGTCACACTTGACTTTTGAATTGTGGGGTACGGGCACAGTTGACCGCGACCAGAAAAATGTTCCTGCTGGGGATGAAATGTTGAGATTGACTTTTGAGGGGGCGTGGCACCCGTGACAGAACTTAGGGAGCTCGAATTTTTTTAAAGAGGACAGCCTACTTATGAGTGGGAGTTTTCTATCCTGCTTTCGATTTTTGACGTGCCTTAAGGGCGGACCAGAAAAGGTGTGCCCAACTGGGTGTCCGAGGATCGGGACAGTGTCTTGATTTAGGCTGGAGATCTCTGACAAGGCCCTTTTCTTCAAGCGATTTAGACCTGGGAGGCGCGCGCCTTCCTATGTAGGCTTGGGACGCGGCGCGCGCTTCATACTGATGGTGGGTGGCGCGCGCGTCTGGGAGGCGGAATTCCGGGCTTGACGTTTGCTGACCAAAGAGCCTCCAACAGCTATAATATCATCTTCTGTTCGACCACTTGATTCTCACAGCTCCTTTCTGCCATTTTTTGAACATCATATTATTGATTAACTTCGCTTGTGATCAACATTTTCCATGGCTTCCAATTCTTTTTGCCCTTGACGCCAAGGTCGTTAGTGCGTATGAAAAGGACTTGGGCACTTTTGTGTATTCTTTCAAGACCCATCCCAAGAAGGCCTTCATTAAAGACTTCGGGTTCCGAATTCTTTTCACTTTGCGGACGTTGAAACCGGATTGGGATTTGTTGAGAGCTGCCGCGGCTTTCTGGGATTGCGACAGCCATACTTTCAACCTTTCAGCTAATGAAATGGTGCCGACTGTTGACGATTTCGGGGCCATCCTTGGCGTGCCTTTGGCCGGTCGGATTGCCGTCCCCAAATATCACCGTGGTGCCGTCGACTCTTGGGTTGAGTTACTGAATCTCCCTGTTGAGGATGTGAGGAAGATGTTGCACGGTACCGTGATTGACATAACTGAGTTGCCGATGTTCTTCAGTTTGCACTCGGAGGACCCGGTGGTTCAATCTTTCAAAAGAAATGCCATGGCTGTTTGTCTCTTCAGCGAAGTATTGTTTGTTACACCTTTCGGGACTGCGGACGCGCAGTTGGCTGAGAT
Organism: Campanula takesimana; assembly: GCA_026119855.1. Taxonomy (NCBI): domain Eukaryota; kingdom Viridiplantae; phylum Streptophyta; class Magnoliopsida; order Asterales; family Campanulaceae; genus Campanula; species Campanula takesimana. Next base: position 182,930 of record JAOWBW010001452.1, read on the forward strand.
TATTTTGCAAGCTAAGGACCAGCGATTTAGTGTAATTCCTCTTATTGTAGGGGAGACGTTGCATGGTCTTGATGAGTTACACAGGACGGGCAAGATGTGTCGGGGAAGCCCTTTGCTCTTGACCATATGGCTCCGAGAAACACTTCAGAATTTATTCTCCGGATGGTGATTTGTCTCCTTTTGCTGTTCATAGGAGGAAGTTGTTGATCCGGGATTTATCTGAAGAGGATTGAAGAAATTCTTTGCCTCTCGGGTGACCGTCGATATTGAGTGGTGTCCTCCTTTTGGGGTCTTCGTCCTTTTGTGGAATGGACTCTTGGTTTTCAGCACGTGGTTGTGCCCGGTTTGAGAGATTCTTCCTTTTACCAGCCAGAGCGGGTTCTGCGGCAGTTTTGGTCGCCAACAGACAATTCCTTTTCCGAGGGATGGAATGCTTCGTCCAGTTGCTTACATGGGTCCCCTGACTTCTCGAGTGAGCTTCAATCGGCTTGGGGAGATGACCGCAATCGTTGGGCTTTCGCTCCTCTGCATCGGGGGAGTGTCTTCCTTCCCGAGAGCTACTTGGATTATTTATTTGGCACCCTTTACCGTGGCATCACTTGGTTGATGTGCTTCGTGCCGAGTTGTTGGGACAGGGTTTTGAGCCTAGCAGCACTTTGAGATATAGAGAGGCTGCTGTTGATTCGAGTAACATTCTCGCTGACCCTTTCGGTACTCCTTTGGATGACTTTTATTCTAGGAGACGTGCTGCAGCACAGAAGGTTTCGGTGCGTATTAGTGCTCCTTCGTTACCCAAGAAGAAAAGGATTGAAAGACGATCGGGCGGTCCTTTGAAAGCTAAGAGAAAATTGGATTTTTCTTAGTACCCTAAGAGATTGCAATTAGACCACTTTGTTTTAGGATTCAATATTTTGATGTCTTTTGTTGCTCAATAAATCCGTTGTAATGGTTTGAATAATTCATTGAATGAATAAAAATTGCATTTTGTTATTTGAAGTGAATTGGGTATTTTGATATGTTTTAGACCGCACCCGAAGGTTGCCTACGTTCCTCCAGTTGGGAGGCTCAGGTCTTCGTAGTTTCAAACAAACAAAGACCATTTTTTTTTTTTTTTTTTTTTTTTTTTATGTGCACCCTTTTTTTGCCTAGACCGCCCTTTCGGGTTTTCAATCTAGCGGGCTTCTTTTTGCACGTGCTCTAATTTTGCCTAGGCCGCCCTTGCGGTTTTCAACCTAGCGAGCGATTTTTTTTTTTTTTTTTTTTTTTTTTTTTAATGGTCTTGTTTATTAAGCGTAGAACCTCTTGAGCTTGTCGAGGTTGACCTCCTTTGGCAGCTGGTCACCATCTAAATCCACGAGCCGGACTGCACCACCCCTTAGTATCTTTTTGACCACGTACGGACCGATCCATCGGGGTCCCCATTTCCCCAGGGGATTCATGGCATTAGGAGGATGTTGTCTTAAGACCAAATCTCCCACATTGATGTTTCGAGGCTTCACTTTTTTGTTGAAAGCTCTTGCCATCCTTTGCTGATATGCTCTCGTGCGTTCGAGTGCCCTTAACCTTTTCTCGTCGAGTAAGGCTAGCTGTTCGTATCGACTCTGCATCCAGTTGACCTCGTTGACTTGATTCTCGAGGAGGACCCGTAGAGATGGGACTTCAAGTTCGATAGGGAGTACGGCTTCAGAACCATAGACCAATGCATAAGGAGTTTCTCCTGTTGCGGATCGTATCGATGTGCGGTAGCCCCACAATGCTAATGGTAGCTTCTCGGGCCAATCCCTTCCTGTTGAGGCCATCTTCTTGACGATGGTCTCGATGGTCTTATTTGCTGCTTCGACTGCGCCATTTGCTTGGGGCCGGTAAGGGATGACTTGTGCTTGGTGATCTTGTATTCTACCAAAAGTGCATCTATTTCCTTCTCGAAGTGAGAGCCGTTGTCGGAAATGATTTCATGAGGCACGCCGTATCGGCACATGATATTAATCTTTACAAATTCGGCCACTTTCTTGGCGTTGAGGGTTCGATAGGCTTGTGCTTCGACCCACTTTGTGAAGTAGTCGACTGCTACTAGGACGAATGACTGCCCATTGCTCCCGGCAGGATGAACTTTACCGATGATGTCTATCCCCCAACAAGAGAAAGGCCAAGGTGTGACCATGTTGTAAAGTTGTGAGGGTGGAGCATGTTGTAGATTAGCGTGGAAATGGCACTGGCACACCTTTTGACTTTCTCGATACAGTCTCGTTCCATAGTGCTCCAATAGTAACCAATGCGAAGTATCTTCTTGACTAGCATAAACCCATTCATGTGGGGTCCACATTCTCCTTCGTGCACTTCACACATTATCTCTTGAGCTTCGGTCTCATTGGCGCATAAGAGATTGATCCCGTCGTGGTGCCTTTTATATACTCGGTCCAATCAGTACATACCGAGAGGCTAACCTTTGCAGAGCTGCTTGAGACTTCTTATTGATGTTCTCGGTTAAGTGCCGTCTTTGAGGAAGTCATGATATCTGAATACCACGGAGAGTTTTTGTTTGAACCTCGTTGATCTCGATACTCATGCAATATGCCGGACTGTTCCTTCGAGCATTTTGAAAGGCTTCACCATTTTTCCTTGGGCATTTCAACTAATGAAGCTATAGTGGCCAGTGCATCGGCGAAGCGATTCTTATCCTTGGCAGGTAGTTGAAAGTGATCTCTTGGAATTGTTCAACCAGTTCTTCAAGGTGCTGACCATACTGTTGGAGAGTCGGGTCTTGGGTTCGCCATTTACCCGTTGCTGATTGATAAAAGCAAAGAGTCGCCGAACACTTCTAGTTCCGTGACGTTTCTTTCGAGAGCTGCTTCGAGCCCTGCTATGCATGCTTCGTACTCGGCAATGTTGTTGGTAGCTTCGAATTCCAGGCGTATGGCAATGGGAGTGTAGATGTCTTTTGGATCGACAAGCAATACCCCTTATACCAAAACCGTGTTTATTGGCGGCGCCATCGAAAAAAAGTTGCCACTTGTCTTCCTCGGTTGTGGTACAAATTAATGCTCGTCGGGGAACTTGTACATCTTCCCCCTTCAGTCCACTTGTCGACAAATTAAATGCTCGTCGGGGAACTGTCATCTTCCCCTTCACTTCGTCCCACGGGAATTCGGCAAGCTGGTCACTGAACACTTTCCCCTGACGGATTTTAGTGTGACGTAAGTGATATCGTAGCCGGCGAGCATGAAGTACCATTGGCTATTCTTGTTGACATGAAAGGCTTCTCGAAGATGTAGCGGAGCGGGTCCACCTTTGCTACTAGCTTGATCGGAAAAGCTTCATATAGTGTTTGAGCTTTTGAGTGACCCAAACCAATGCTGCACATGACTTCTCTAGGACAGAGTAGTTCTTTTCGCCTCCTTGGAATCGGCGACTGACAAAATAAATGGCGTTCTCCTTTGTGGACTCTCGTTGCTCTTGTGCTAACATAGCCCTAGGGCTTCATCATTGACAGTGAGATAAAGCAACAGAGGTTTCTCCTTGTGTGGCGGAACTAGAACAGGAGGGCACGTTAAATAATGCTTCACTTGCTCGAAGGCTTCTTGGCATGCGTCGGTCCATTCTAGAGCCACATTCTTCTTGAGTAACTTGAAGATTGCTCGCATGGAAGTGAGTTGGTGCACAACCGACTGATGTATTGTAGTCTGCCCATGAAACCTTTATCTCTTTCTGCGTCTTCGGAGGAGGCATGTCAATGATTGCCTTGATTTTGGAGGGGTCTACTTCGATTCCCCTTTCAGTGACCATATAACCAAGAACTTTGCCCTCGGATAACCCGAATGTGCACTTTGCAAGGGTTGAGCCTCATCTTGTGTTGACGAAGCCTTTCGAAGACTTGCGGAGATCGATCAAATGTTGACCATCGGTCCCTTTGGAGTGAATGATCATGTCGTCCACATA